>PVIY010033865.1:0-27661 GCA_004026745.1 Myrmecophaga tridactyla | reverse complement strand
TATCAGTGAGACCATACAGTATTTGTCCTTTAGTTTTTGGCTGGTCTCACTCAGCATAATGTTCTCAAGGTCCATCCATGTTGTTACATACTTCATGAGTTTATTCTGTCTTAAAGCTGCATAATATTCCATCGTATGCATATACCACAGTTTGTTTAGCCACTCGTCTGTTGATGGACATTTTGGCTGTTTCCATCTCCTTGCAATTGTAAATAATGCTGCTATAAACATTGGTGTGCAAATAAGATTTTTTTTTTTTTTTAACATGGGCAGACACCGGGAACTGAATCCAGGTCTCCAGCATGGCAGGCAAGAACTGTGCCACTGAGCCATTGTTGCCCACCCATAAGTACAGATTTTGACATAGGATATAATTTGACTAGTTTGAGATGGTCATGATTCTTTTGTCTTATTTTCTTGGTACCTGGGAGTTAATTTGGAGCATAAAAGTCACAACTGCCTAAAGGAATGCAGGTTTCAAGTCCTCACTTTCAATGTGCTCCATGCTGCTTTTCCCTAAGACTTAGCTCCTTTTCATCTTTGGGGAAAATCCACTGAAACAAAAAGGAGATCCAGTCAGATCTTGGCCAGAAGCCCTCAGGCAGTGTTCATTCAAAGCTAGTTTTCAGGTCTGAGGTTATGGCTTTCTCTGCTTTTACCCTGGAGTATGGCCTTTCTCTGTCTTTTTAGAAGCAAAAATGGTTTACCACAGAGTACATTTATCAAATAAGAGAGTCAAGTAGCAGAGACAGAGAAGTGAACTTCTGAAGCTCAGAGGTTTTCTCTACATTATGACTTTTACTACTGGCTTATAATAATTCCTCCACCTGAAATAATTTGAGAGTCAAAATTCACCTATGGAATGGCTTTCCCTGTTCTATTATATACACCCCTTTCCTCAATTCCTTGTCCCACTTTCTGATATATTTTTGCATTAGCTCAGTTGACTATATCACCAAAAATTTTTTGAACATCTTTATAACTAGCAGATATTTAAAGAATTCTACTTTTGCTATTCTATTTTATTATCTGAAGTGGGACCTGGTGGCCATATAGGGCAGCAAGAATCAATAAAATATGAGAAGAACCATTGAGGATCAAATCCTGGCCAGAGTTAAAAATGTGCTTAGCTCATACAGAGAGTGCTTAGCTATATTGAGCTAGCTTCCTTTGATGGATGTCATGGGAGTAAACTTGATGGGTTTGCATTGTGCAGATGTGCTTGGTTTCAGACTGGAATGTTGTCTGTTTGCACTGGGGATATTTCCTTGACTCATTTCAAGACAAAGGAGTGTTGACAAGGAGCTCTGGGTGAAGTATAGTGTAAAAGACCACTGGGAAGTTTTCTGTCACCATAGCCAAATAATTTCATCTTCAACAGAATAGAGTCCATTCCTTCAGGTAAGTACAAGCAATGAGGGTATTCCCTCTGGCCCATTTCTTTCTCCTCTGTTGATTTTGCTGCACATGTGGGTATGTGTACACATGCACATATATATATATATATATAGATATATTGCACAGACATATATCTTGATCATGAAAATCATATTTTGATAGCTATAAAACTTTATCCTTTGACAGTTGCACTTTGGATGTGCAGAGAGCAAAGCTTGTCTTGTTGAAATGGTCCATCTGTCTGAATGAGGGGATGTGTTAGGTTAGAAATCTCAGTCACCCTGATATTCATCATCATCCCAAGCTGTACATCATATGCACATAAATCCACACATATACTACAGTGGTAGTTGCAGAAGTACGAAGTTTCCCCAGGAAAGAGGAGTTTCCTGACTTGTTTCTACAGAGAAGCTTATTTTCTGCCAAAATTAAATAGCTACAGTGTTGCACTTAAAGCATTAAATGGCTCCGAAGTCAATGATTACCCTAACTCGTCACTTTGCCCTTCACTTAACATAAGTCATCATTCCTTCCTCTTGCCATTACTTAGAGATACATCATTCATCCTCTTTTTGTCTCTCTCCCATTAATTCATGGCCTTCTCCCCCCAGGACTTTGGCATAGGGTCAGAGATAGATAAATAAACAATTCTATTCAATTTCACTCAACCCAAGCAACATTTCCCAAGTGTCTATTTTGTGCCAACCTTTGTGCTAAGCACTCTAGTCAGTATAAAAGCAGAGTCATGACCTACATTTTATTTTCTTAAGGAGCCTCCAGAAATCCATTAACTCTTAGTCAGATGCTCAACAATATTTACTGGGCATCTGGGGTGTATAGGACTCAGATAGTTCTAGTTGCAAAGCATATATTCCCAGCGCCTCTTATAACTTTTTGGATATTCACAAGACATTTTTATTCCATCAAGTGTTTACAAGTATGTGGTGATATGACTGAGGGGACTGAGAGAAGCTAAATAGAAAGCACCTGTTTCAGAACTACATGGGAATCAAGAGACAGAAAAAATATAGCGTGGCTTATCATAGGGATGACTCAGACATGTAGCCAACATCAACCATCAGGCAACTCTTTGTTATATTACGTTTGGATGGTTCCCCATGATAGTGACAATATGTTTGCATTTGTTCATCCAGGTTAGCTGGCCTGGCCCCCCATCTGACCAAAAGCTGTCATTAATGAGATATTTTGGTGACACAAAGGGCATTGGAACGGGGAGTCGTATTCAAGGACCAGACCGCATTCCTACCATTCTCTGATTAATAAGCTGAACAGTCACTTGGAGCACAAAAAGAGCCATGTGAAAAGTGTTTCAAACTAGGATGGTATGAGACTATCATATATAAAAGGCGTCGAGAGCTAAGATGATGAGAAATACTGATTGAGGTCCTTTTTTCTCCTCATAGAACACTGAGGAGTGCAAAAATTATGGTGGAAATGGTACCCTGTAGAGAACAAGGCTATTAAATTCTCCAAGCCTAGGTTAAAAAGAATTTCGGGTTCTTATCTGAAACTTCCACTTTAATTCCTGGTGTGAGAGAAATTGAACCAGATTGATAATCTTTAACTATGGAAGCAATAAGTGGTGGACTGGAGAGTGGTGGGTGGGGAGATATGATGTTCATGAAGAGAGAGAAGGAAAGGGAAACACTCAACTTCTTCCTTTCCTTCAATCAAATTTGGCTTTGGTGAGCAAGAAAAGGTGTTCACAAAGTTTGCAAGTAGCTTCTGTAGGAGCATACTAGCACTTAGATCATTTAGACTGCTAAAACAGAAGATATTTAGAAGTAGGGGGTAGAATAGGCACAGTAAACAGATCCTAATGTGTTGCCTGCTGTGAATTGTAGTTTTTATAAGGCTAGATTCTCCAGTTTTTATTGTTGTCTGATTATGTTGCCTGAGCCACTGTCTCCTGGTCCTTTGAGCTAAAAGCTAGTGGTTATTTAGGCATCTGTGTCAATGCAGAAGAGAGGAAATGTAGCTTAGAATCATGTTTGTACTCTTTCAACAGCTGAGGCAGAAACCAATGGAAAAGAATGCTAAATATCTGAAAAAAATTTACTTTATAAAACTGGAAAAAATATGACCCTCAAGTGTAAATGCAGGTTCAATGCCTTACTTAAGGGCCATTTCTTAATTTCTGAATCCTCCTAAGGAAAACAGTGAATCATCTTTCCTTTAATCATTTTCTTATAACTCCTAACTTAGAGGGGCACAGCTAGGTGAATGGAAAGATTCCTGGTCGTGGATCTGGAGTCTTGAAGTCAGCTATTCCTCATGTCTCTGGGTGTCCTTGGCCAAGGTATCTGGCCTCAATTTTTAGTTTTTGCATAAATGAAAAGGCGAGGTTGTTCTGGATGGTTTCTTCTGTGTTTATCAGTTCTAATTGCCAATGATTCCCTGGTGGAATGAGTTAGGAACTTGGAGGTATTGCAATAAGTCCATGCTGGGTGTCTGAAAGCTTCATTAGCAACTGTTGAACACACCCCTGCTGTCCATCTGCATGCTTCATCCTGGCTTCTCAAGACTGCTTATTCTGCACTATTCCCATGTTTTTATATTTTCAAATGCAGGCCAACTTTGAAAAGGACAATAAGACTGGATTCATTTTATAACCAGTGTATTTAATGGGTCATCTCCCCTTTAATCATTATAAGTTATAATAAGACAAAATTAAAATGATTTTCATATTGGAGGAGTTGCTCATCTGTTGTGAAAGAACAGATTATTGTAGTCCCCTTTGAGTATCTGGTATTTCTTTCCCTAGGTAAAATAAAGGATATTCCCAGCAGAGTTAACAGCCCTGATTTGAGTGAATGAGCCTGAAGAGGTAAATCTGAACACTGGTTTTCATAGGGAGAGTCTTGGCTTTCTTTCTTGGCCTCACCATACAAATGCTTTACTCTGAGAACTCAGACCAATTCCCAATTACTTAGTGTCCCTGTGTCCAACTGAGTCAAGGAGGATGATTAAGCTCAGGAAGATTCCAAATAAGGATGAGTCAAATGCTAGAAAAGTGTTTTGCTTTGTTTTTAGTGGATTGGGTCATCCCAAATGCAACTGTATGAATGGGAGTGGAATGGGCTATCCATTTTTTTTCGAGTGTCATGGGTTATCCATTGTATGCATGGGAGATGTGTTTTGATGGAAATGAGTTCACCCAGGCCCCCCAGCCTTTGCTTTTCCAGGCTAGCTATAATGAGGTGGAGGAGGGAACCTGGCAGAGCTCTTGACTGTACATGGGGTGCTTGCCTGATACAAGAAATGTTTAATAATGCAGCATCCCTCGGACTGACTGCACACCTGTCACAAAGCAGGCCTTTCCTTCCGGATATTATCAGGCTCAGTCTATTGTTCTTGTACCAAACCTTCTGACACCTATTGTTATAAATGACCCTGCTTTTTCAAGCTATTCATCATTTCCATAAATGGAGCAATTCTTCCTCTTACTGCAGGTATCTTCTCCCTGTTCTTCCTTCGAATGTGAGAAGGGCAGTTTCTAATACTTGCAGCTACATTGTGTGGTTAATATGCCATTAAGAGCCTTGAATTTTAAATTAAGATATGGCTTGTTGAAAGAATTTAATTGCCATTAAGAACTCCATACCTAGACAGCTTGCCAAACACAAGTGTTACATCACTAGCAGCAGCAGTAGCCAAAGAGTGGACAAATTCAGGTAACATTCCACTTCTCCATTTTTGCCTGCATGAGGAAGGTTCATATGGGATGTGTATGGGGGGGGTGCTTTCAGATGGGCAGGACATGGAGTAAACACTCTGTGTAATTCAGAGTAGTATGCATGCTCTCATGAGTATGTATCTATTCACTAATTTGTCCCAACTCATTTGAAGTAATGTGTCCTCTGCAGTGCGTATAAGCTAAAAGGGCCAGCACGTGGCCTGCTGTCTTCAGAACCATTGTGTTGCACAATTTTAGTAGCCACGGTCACATTATATTCTGTATGAATAGTGCCTCCTGGAGTTCTGTGGTGGCCCTGACTATCTTGACTCCTACAACAGATTTGATGCTATTTTTCAAATGTAGGTCTTCTTACAGAACTTCTGTTTAAGGGCTGCTTTGTCTTACTGGAAATGCCTCCAATGTCTGCCTCAACTACGCCCCAGCAGTGAACATCAGCTATTCCCAGATGTCTACTGACATGCTTTGCTGTCTCTTTTGATCCACCCAGTCTGCTTCCTGCTAACGTCTGTTTGGGTTTTTTGTTATAAAAATGATGTGGAAAGGGAACTTTGCAATTAAATCCTAATTGTGCCAGTTATTAATTGTGAGATCATAAACGCTCTGGTCTCAATTTCTTCATCTGGACAATGGAAATACTTCCTCCTAGTATTGTAATGAGATTAAATAGGACACTATGCAGGCTCTGTAAAGTGTCAATTTGGCTAGGCTAAACCATGTTCCCAGAATTTCTTTCCCTATATATTTCTAGTTAGAATGGACCACAAGAGAGATTTTTGCATGAGTTCTGGAGAGTAGAAGGGAAGTTGCAGCCATCTTGTAACTCAAATTCATGTAGGTTTATCAACTGGATTACCCCACGAGCCTCCTTTCCCTAGATCCTCTTTCATTTTTTTTCACTCCTGGGCCAGGTGTGTATTTAGCTCTGTGATAAAGGAAACAAGATTCTACAGGACACCCATGCCCTCAAGATTAGAGGCAAGTTCTCATCCATTTTTGTGGGCTTCATCTTGCACTTGTGATTTCTAGTGTGTTCATGCACTCCCTCACTTTATGTTCATCTTCTCTTCTCCACTGTCTGACTTGTAGACTTCAATTTACAGCAACAAACCCAAAGACAACAACTTTACAGGTCCCACAATTGTATAAGTCGAATCTCTGTAACAAGTCTTTTAGTAAATACACACACACACACACACACACACACACACACACACACACACAGTTATACCTCCTGGTAGTCTTTTTCTTTGATTGAAGTGCCAGGATTATGGGAGGCACTCAGTAGTGGATAGATGGATATATATGAGTCAGTAGTCACAGTATTTTGTTAAATCCTAATTTCTCAGTTACACCTCCTTCCTCTCATTTGATCTTTCTCTCAGTCTTCATTTGACCATTTAACTGGGCAATGACCATTTTCACTTTCTCATGCTGGAAAGGGGTGTTGACCTTCTGGGATAGAGAAATGAACCTGGTGGTTGTTCTTGGAAAGATTGGTGCCTCTGGTTTTCAGGACTTGTCTGGCTTAGGATCAATCTGGAAGCTTTAAGTTTCTGAGGAACTTACTAAGAAAAACCTGTATAATGACTGAGATAGAGCCTAGGACACTCCCTAGGGTTTTCAGAAATATTCTTGGTTGGGGGCATTGCTACTGTTATAGTTTGAAATATCTGGCTAAAGCTTACATAAGAGAAACCTGCAGAATGAACTCTAAACTCTATTTGAAATATCTTAGTCACTGAAATTTTATTTTGATCAATTTCTTTTTACCTTTTTGTCATTCTTTTTTTTAAAAAAAAAAATTCAATGTTTTGGGTTTATTTGGTAACTCAAGAAGTTAACCCTAAGGAACATTCAATAAAGCAGGAATTAGAAAGAATCAGAGTATACATGAACAGACTCAAAGAAATAATAGGCAAGAAAAAAGCTGGCAAGTTGGACACAGGGGAAGCTTGAAGATTTGTAAAAATTGTCCTCTGGGAACCAAAACCTGAAAAGACATCAAAACTTGACAGTAAAGGGAAAAGTAAAAATTAACTTTCTGATTTTGAAGTACATATATTCAAAAGGTTCCTTATTTTTGTCTTCCTCCACAAAATAGAGGGTGACTGTGTGACAATGCAAGGTTTAAGTATATTCCTTTTTGAATTAATATATAAAATTTACACTTTAAATTTCTAATGCTAAATACTTTTCACCAGAAAGATTTAAGTTATCTTAATTCATTTTCCTATAGAGAGCTATGAGGGTTTAGGATTGTGGTTATATTTCATATTCATAATTTACTGGTTTTTTTGAAGAGAGTCTTATTTCCCTATATAGGCCATTCTTTCATGTACTGTTTTATACACAACTGTGAAATTTAAGTTTAACGTTCTTTGTAAACATTTTGTACTATTTTAAAGAATAATTAAATTACCTTATGAAATATGCTATCTGAAGTTTGTCATTCTTTTTATTTTTTTAAAATTTTTTATTTATAATATAACGTATATACAAAGCAAAGAAATAAAAAAGCAATAGTTTTCAAAGCACTCTTCAACAAGTAGTTACAGGACAGATCCCAGAGTTTGTCATGGGCTACCATACAATCCTCTCAGATTTTTTCCTTCTAGCTGCTCCAGAATATAGGAGGCTAGACAGCATAAATATTTTTTATCATCACAATCAACTTTTTTTCCCCTTTTTTTGTGAAAAATAGCACATATACAAAAAAGCAGTACATTTCAAAGCATAGCACCACAATTAGTTGTAGAACATATTTCACAGTTTGACAGGGGTTACAATTCCACAATTTTAGGTATTTACTTCTAGCTGCTCTAAGATACTGGAGACTTTTTAAAAAGAGTTATCAATTTAATGATTCAGCAATCATATTCATCTGTTAAATCTCTGTATAACTCCACTATCACCTTTGATCTTTCCATCCCTCTCTTTAGGGGTGTTTGGGCTATGGCCATTCTAAATTTTTCATGTGGGAAGGGTCTGTCACTACTATGGGGTAGGGAGATGGAACTATCTGATGTTCTAGAGAGGCTGAGACCTCTACGTTTCAGGACTTATCTGGTCGAGGAACCCATCTGGAGGTTGTATCACCTTTTGGTCATTCTTAATTCTACAACGCCAGGTCCAGGCTCATCTCTGGGAGTCATGTCCCACGTTACCAGGGAGACTTATACCCTTGGGAATCATGTCCCAGATAGGGAGAGGTTAGTGAGTTTATATGCAGAGCTGGCTTAAAGAGAGAGACCACATCTGAGCATCAAAAGAGGCTCTCTGGGGGATGGCTGTTAGGCATATTTACATGCAGGCCTAGATTTGCCATCACAGAAATAAATTTCTGAAGGGCAAGCCTCAAAATCAAGGGCTTGGCTTATTAAATTGGAAATCCCTAATGCCTGAGAGATTATCAGAATTTCCCCAGGTGGGGAAGTTTAACAGTTCTACCTTCTTCCTCAGTCCCTCAAGGGGACTCTAAATATTCTTTATTTTCTGCCCATAGTACTCTGGATTGTATCCGGGCATTACATTAACATGTACAGAATAATAAGATCTCATTCCCTATTCTCATTTCCATGTAAGAAGATTGTTTAAATAAACTGACCAAACAGGTTATATTACATAGTATGCAACAGAAAATTTAAATTTTGGACCAAATAAGCATCTCTTCCTTTGGTCTCCACAGAAGTTGAAGTTTTAAAATGCAGGCAATAGCATCCTTTGCCCTATATTCTAATTTACCTTAGTCCTAACCAGTTCCATAACATTCATATCTCTGATTGGGGTCTAATTTATTTTTCAGTTTCTCTAACAGTTTCTGTATGGAATAATGCTGACTTTCAGAGCTACAGAAATCTAATTCTGAGTCTTAGATGTCCCACAGATAACAAGTGTTCCAGGAAACTACCAAGTTATACACAAAGAGTACAGACTTCAGAATTTAGAAATAGCAGTTAAAATTCAGGAAAAGATGTAACTGCTGTAAGAGCTTACAATTTAAAAAACTTTATAATGAGCCTTGTTTGAATGTTCTGTGCTCCTTAATTATCAATTGCCCAACCTCTGCCCACTTTCTATCCCCTGATAAGCCATGCACTCGATTGAATTCTCAGAGTTTGCTCATTATAGTTAATATATATTATGAGACCATGTATGATTTGGCCATTTTTTTTTCTGGCTTATTTCACTCAACAAGTGAAATAAAGTTTTATTTTCCTGGTTGCATGCCACCCAACTTCATTCTTTCCTATAACCACTCATTATTCCATCATATGTATATGCCATGTTTTGCCCTTCCATTTATCAGTCAGTGTACCCTTAGACTACCTCTATCCACTGCAAATTGTGAAAAGTGCTGCCATAAACACCAGTGTGCAAATGCCTATTCATATCCCTGCATTCAGTTCTTTCAAGTCTTTGTCTTCTAACAGGGTTGCAGGATCATTTGTCAACCCTATATTTAGTCTCCTATATTTAGTCACCACAATGCCCTCCAGCGGGGATGCATTATTCTACTTCCATATGGTATAAAAACACATAGTTGTCCGTAAGGTACAATAACATACTTATACATTCACCACAACATTCTATGAGAATATTTCCATTTCTTCCACAAAGATAAAAGGAGAAGAGAAAAGAAAAAGAAAGCGAGGGAAAAAGAGAAACAACAACAATAATAAAAATCCCATACACCTCCATTTATTCCCTTCATTATTGACATTTACTTTTGGTATTCTGTCTTTGTTACAGTTAATGAAAGAACACTACAATATTACTGTAAACTGTATACCCTATTTTGCATTAATTGTTTAAACAGCAGCTTAGATGGATTACCTACTGTGAGGTGAAGCTCAAGATGTGGGCTCATGAATAACCTCTGTCTTTGCCAGTGACAAAGTGTTGGTCAATGACAGAGGCTAGGTGACCTCATCTGGTATTTTTTCCATTCCCTTTTTAACAATCTTATAATGGTGACCTTCAGTTGTTCCCCATCAAGTGAAAACTTTCTTGTATTTGTACATTTAATCAGAATCATTGTCTGCTCTAGGTTTTGCTATGTTAGATAGTCCTCGTTTTTATCCTCTATCTTTCCTTCTGTCCTTATACATGTCCCTAGCCTTCCTCTTTCAACCATAGTCACCTCCAGCTTTGTTCAGTATACTTACAATATTGTGCAACCATTGCATAGTATTATGCTATCCATTTCTGGATCTTTACAATCAAGCCCCTGTTGAACATTCTGTATTCCTTCAGCATCGAGTACCCAAACTCTACCCTCTTTCTATTCCCTGATAATTTGTGTTCTCAACTTTAACTCTCAGAATTTGTTCATTCTAGTTGATTCATATTAGTGAGGCTGTACAATATTTTTCCTTTTATTCCTGACTTATTTTGCTCAACATAAATATCCCCAAGGTACATCTGCATTGCTGCATGCTTTATAACTTCATTCTGTCTTAATGCTGCATGATATTCCATTGTATGTATATACCACAGTTTGTTTAGAAACCCATTCATTGATGGGCATTTGAGCTGTTTCCACCTCTTGGCAGTTGTGAATAATGCCGCTGTAAACATTGATGTGCAAATATTCACTCGTGTCCCTGCTTTCAGTTCCTCAGAGTATATACCTAGTAATGGGGTTCCTGGATCATACAGCAATTCTATATTTAGCTTCCTGAGGAACTGCCAAACTGCTTTCCAGAGTGGTTGCATCATTCTACATTCCCCGAAACAGTGAATGAGTACACCTATTTCTCCACATCGTCTCTAGCACTAGTAATTTTCTGTTTTTTTTTTTTCAAAATAATGGCTGTTCTTGTAGGTGTGAGATGATATCTCACTGTGGTTCTGATTTGCATTTCCTTAATCAAAAGTTGAGCATCTTTTCATGTTTTTGAGCCATTTGTATTTCCTCATTGTAAAGTCTCTGCCCATGTCTTTTGCCCATTTTTTAAATTGGTTCATTTGTCTTTTTTGTTGTTGACTTGTAGAAAGTCCTTATAGATCTTTTATAGAAAGGATCTCTTTCTATATTCTGGATATTAAACTCTTATCTGATATGGGGTTTCCAAATATTTTCTCCCATTGCATAGGCTGCCCTTTTACTTTCATGGTAAAGTCCTTTGGTGTATAAAGATGTTTAATTTTTGAGGAAATCCCATTTATCTATTTCTTATTTCATTGCTTGTACTTTGGGTGTAAGGCCTAGGAATCCACCTCCTATCTCAAGATCTTTAAGCTATTGCCCTACATTTTCTTCTAAAAGTTTTATTGTCTTAGCTGTAATGTTTAGGTCTTTGATTGATTTTGAGTTAATTTTTGTATAAGTTGTGAGATAGGGGTCCTCATTCATTTTCTGGGTTATGGATATCCACTTCTTCAAGCACCATTTGTTGAAAAGCCTGCTCTGTCCCAGTTGAGTCAACTTGACTGCCTTATCAAAGATCAGTTGGCTATAGATGAGAGGGTCTATTTCTAAACACTCAATTTGATTCCACTGTTCAGTACATCTCTCTTTTTGCTAGTACCATGCTGTTTTGATCACTGTAGCTTTGTAATATGCTTCAAAGTCAGGTAGTACAAGACCTCTCCCTTCATTTTTCTTTCTCAAGATATTTTTAGCTATTTGGGACATCCTGACCTTCCAAATAAACTTGGTATTGGTTTTTCTATTTTGTCAAAGTAAGTTGTTGGGATTTTAATTGGTATTGCATTTAATCTATAAATCAATTGGGTAGAATTGACATCTTAACTATATTTAGTCTTCTAGTCTATGAACATGGTATGACCTTCCTTTTAGTTAGGTCTTCCTTGATTTCTTTTAGCACTGTTTTGTAATATTCTATGTATAGTTCTTTGTATCCTTAAAGTTATTCCTAAATATTTTATTCTTTTGTTGCTATTGTAAATGGCATTTTTTTCTTGATTCCCTCCTCAGATTGCTTATTACTAGTATATAGAAATACTACTGATTTTTGAATGTTGATCTTGTACCCTTGTACCCTGCTGTACTCATTTATTAGCTCTAGTAAGCTAATGGATTTTTCTGTGGATTTTTTGAGATTTTTGACATATAGTAGCATATCATCTGCAAACAGTGAAAGTTTTATGTCTTCCCATTCCAATTTGGATGCCTTTTACTTCTTTTCCTTATCTAATTGCTTTGGCTAGAACTTCCAGCACAATGTTGAATAACAGTGGGACAGTGGGTATCCTTATTTTGTTCCTGATCTTAGATGGAAAACTTTCAGTCTTTTCTCACTGAGGATGATGTTAGCTGTGGGTTGTTCATATATTCCCTTTATCACTTTTTTGTTGTTGTTTTTTTACATGGGCAGGCACCAGAAATCAAACCTGGGTCTCCAGCATGGCAGGCAAGAATTCTGCCACTGAGCCACCATCACACCCCACCCCTTATCATTTTTGAAGAAGTTCCCTTCTATTCCTATCCTTTGAAGTATTTTCATCAAGAAAGGATGTTGAATTTTTGTCAGATGCCTTTTCTGCATCAATTGAGATGATCATGTGTTTTTTACTCTTTGGCTTATTGATATGGTATATTACATTAGTTGATTTTCTTGTGCTGAACCAGTCTTGCATACCTGGAATAAACCCCACTTGGTCATGGTCTATAGTTCCTTCAATGTGCTGCTGGATTCAATTTGCAAGTATGTTGCTAAGAATTTGTGCATCTTGATTCATTAAAGAGATTGGTCTATAATTTTGTTTCCTTGTAGTATCTTTGCCAGGCTTTGGTATTAGGGTGCTGTTGGCTTCATAGAATGAGTTAGGTAGCTTAAAGCGTTTGAGCAGGATTGGTTCTAATTATTTCTTGAATATTTGGTAGAATTTGCATGTGAAGGCATCTTGTCCTGGACTTTTCTTTTCTGAGAGTTTTTGATGACTGATTCAATCTTTTTACTTCTGACTGGTTTATTTATGTCTTCTATTTCTTCTTGAATCAGTGTTGGTTGTTCATACTTTTCTAGGAAGTTGTCTATTTCGTTGAAGTTGTCTAGTAACCTCTCATTATCTCCTTGTAACCTCTCATTATCTCCTTTACTTCTGTGAGGTTAGTAGTTATGACCCTCGCATTTCTGATTTTATTTATTTCCATCCCCTCTCTCTCGTTCTTTCACATCAGCTTAGCCAAGGGTCCATCAATTTTGTTGATTTTTCTCAAAGAACCAACTTCTGGTTTTATTTGTTCTCTCTATTGTTTTCATATTCAATTTCATTTATTTATGCTCTAATCTTTATTTCTTTCCTTCAGTTTGCTTTGGGGTTAGTTTGTTGTTATTTCTCTAGTTCCTCCAGGTGAGCAGTTAATTCCTTGATCTTTGCTCTTTCTTCTTTTTTAATATAGGCATTTTGGGCAATACATTTCCCTCTCAGCTCTGCTTTTGCTCCATCCCATCAGTTTTGATACGTTGTGTTCTCATTTTCAGTTTCCTTGAGATATTTACTGATTTCTCTTGTAATTTCTTCCTTGACCCATTGGTTGTTTAAGAGTGTTTTGTTTAGCCTCCATATATTTGTGAATTTTCCAATCCTCCACCTGTTATTGATTTACAAGTTCATTCCATTTTGATCAAGAAAGTGCTTTTATAAATTTCAATCTTTTTAAGTTTATTGAGACCTGCTTTGTGAACATGTGGTCTATTCTAGAGAATGATCTGTGAGCACTCAAGGAAACAATGTATCCTGCTATTGTTGGGTGCAATGTTCTGTAAATGTCTGTTAAGTTTGATCACTTACTGTATTGTTGAAGATCTCTGTTTCCTTACTGAGCCTCTGTCTAGATGTTCTATCCATTGATGACAGTGGTGTTTTGAGGTCTCCAACTATTATTGTAAACTTTTACTTCTCTTTTCTACTTCTCTGTTCAGTGTTGTCAGCATTTGTGTCATATATTTTGGGGACTCTGGCTCAGTGCATGGATATCTATGATTGTTATGTATTCCTGATAAATTGCCCCTTTTAATAATGCATAGTGTCTTTCTATGCCTCTTTTAATTGCTTTACATCTGAAGCCTACTTTGCCTGATATTTGTATAGCTACCCCTGCTCTTTTCTGGTTGTTGTTTGTAGGAAATATCTTTCTCTAACCTTTTACTTTCAACCTGTTTCTGTCGTTGGGTCTTAAGTGAGTCTCTTGTAGACAGCATATAGATGGATCCTGTATTTTAATCCATTCTGCCAATCTGTGTCTTTTGATTGGGAAGTTTAATCCATTAACTTTTTTTTTTGTATGTGGTATGATGGGGTCACATTTCATTATTTTTCCATGTGAGTATCCTGTTATTGCAGCACCATTTGTTGAAATTTTGTTTGTTTTGCTTGTTTGTTTGTTTTTTGAAAAGTGCATTGAACAGGAATCAAACCTGTGTCTCCTGCATGGCAGGCAAAAATTATACCACTGAACTAGCCTTGCACCCCCAATCCATTAATTTTTTAATGTGCTTACTGTAAAGGTAGTACTTTCTTCATCCATTTTGTCTTTTGGATTCTATCTGTCATATTTTATTTTTATTTTCTCTGTGTCTCTTTTTATCCTATTAGTTACCCTTATTGTTGATCTTTATTTCTACACTCTTCTCCAAGCCTCTTTCTCCTGTATTTTTCTATCTGCCTGTCCTGCTGATGATCTTTTAAAAACCATATAGTATATAGGTACTGTTGAGGTTTTTAAAAAAGGCAAATGAAATTTGCATCTTCCTTTTTTGTCCCCTATATCTTGGCATAATGTCTAGTACATAGTAAATGCTTGGTAAAAGTTTAGTGAATGAAAGAAGTCAAGGGTGGGTCTAATTGTCACAGACATCAAATGAGACTGGGCACCTAGTTCTCTAGGAGGCACTGAGTGCTTGTGAGAAGCAGACTAGCCATGTTGACCACATTCCCTCTGCTCTTCCACAAGTAACATTTTAATCAAGTAGTTGACTCTAGATTTCTAAACTAAAGGGTTTAGTTCCTTTTTGTTGACAAATGTTTAATCATGTAGGTAGTTTCCCTGGCATATGATGATTTGTCACTTTGGACCCTTCAGAATTGTCATCTTCAAGAGTGTAATATTGTCTTAGTAAAATTTTTATAATCTCATGTGTATCTTTCATGTATAGAATATCCAGAGGAAATATGCATTTTAAGGAAGATGGTGATAAGTTTACTGCTTACCCAGGGATGATGCTGAAAATTTATAATGAAACAATGGTACAGGCAGCAAGTTATCAAAATAGATGGCTGGGGAACTGAAGATCCACTGCTGTGTCATGTCCTAATCCTTTCAGTTTGGGGTTGCATGAAGATTCAGGAGGCCCTGGGGAAAGGCTGGGAAAGTTCGAATGATTATCCAAATAATGGAGGAGCTAAAAATGGAATCATGTAAGTGTTAATAACGCATACAGATGTGCTGATATACATAAGCTAACTATCAGCTCTGTGTTCATTTGGCCTTTCCCACTCCAGATACATAATTCTGGCTGCTGCAATTGTTACATCATTTAGCCACATTGACAACCATAGCCCACTGATTTTGTAATATAGGATTTTATGAAGCCATGGAAAGGGGAATCACTGACCCCATGCTTTACAATACATAGGTGAACTACAATAGAGTTCTAGCTTAAAGAGAATAGACTATCTTTTGATCTAAATTTCTTCTCTTTGGGCTTAGATTCCATAGATACTTTTCTGGATGCCTTGCCTTTCTTGTTGCACACTAATATGCTTTAGGATGTCATATACTTGATTCTGGGTGTGCATTCTCGTGCATGTTTCTTTCTCTCCCTCTCTCTCCCCATTCTCTCTCTCTCACACACACATGCACACACACTCTAATCTTATATGAACCCTTGGAATTTTTCAGATTTGAGCTCCTAACCAAAGTAGTTCTTTATTGATCTGTAGAGTTTCACCCTATATATGCATAGCTTACTATTCAACCACAGACCTAAGGACACCCTTTATCTGTTTAGCTCCCTACTCTAAAAGGTTTCTGGAGTTCATTCTGTATATCTCCCTACTCTCTAGTATTCTACTCCCAAAATTTCAGCCCCCTCAGCCTTTACCATATCTGATCTCTCCTCAACTCAGTAAGATGGTTGTTCTCTACTTGGGTTATCCTGCACTCATTCTTTTCTGTCTGGAAAGTGCCTCCAAAAAGAAGGCCAAGGTATTGGCTCTTCTTGTTTCCGTTCACTCAGGGACCATGATCCTAGGCTAGGCTTTTTAAAATTGTTGTTTCATTTACTTTGCTCAGTTTTTAGCTTCTGATGAGGAGAGAGGGGGCAAGGCTGGTACCAGTTATTCAGTGCAGTCAAAAACAGAAGTTCTGCTTTTCGTTTTGAACTAGGAATAACTACATCAGAATTGTCATCTCCCAGAGTGTGACACTGACTTAGCAACATTTTTATATTTATTTTGTGTCTTTAATGTATAGAATATCCAAAGGAAATAACACATTGTAAAGAAGGTGCCGGTAAGGCTGCTGTTGTCTTCCTCATGATACTCCCCCTGGATGTGAAGACATCCTTTTCCCACATACCATGATGAAGATGGGGTCATTTAAACTCCTTTTGCAGGGAAGAATCACTCCCTAATTAAAGTCCAGACTGAAAACTGCTTCCATACTCTGGGAAGAAATGAGGATGCTGTGACACTTTCTGACTTTTTGTGGATATTTATCATTAGACGGTCTCTCCTTCTCTGGCTCTAACAGTCCATTATGTTTGAGTGCTCTTTTTTAGTTTAACTTTTTCATGTTTCATGCCCAGTGTTGTGTAAGCTGAATGTCTTTTCATGTGCCCTTTCAGACCACAGTGACTAGCATATAAAGCCTTCTTCCTGATAAGATGTCTCTTGAGGTCCCTCTGCCTTGCTTTAGAGTTGATTGTAGGAATAATACTAATGACTAACACTTGTGTATCACTTCACAAATTAAAAGGACTTTCACATCATTGAAACACAGGTTATATGTTCCAAATTTACAGGAAAGGAACTGATAGTGAAGAACTCTAAAATACTGGTTCAGGTAGTTTCACAAATACATCCTGATTCTCTTTGCCGCCATTTGTCATGAGTGTACCTTAAATCATATGTGCTTGTATTATCAGGGTTCTCTAGGGAAACATAACTGAAAGGAGTTGTCTATAAATATTAGGAGATTTTATAAAACTGTCTCATACAACTGTGGAGATGCATGAGTCCAAATCCCATAGGGCAGGTTGCAAACTGGGAACTCCGATGAAGGTTTTTAACAAATTCCCCAAGAGAAGCTGGCCAGCTGAAA
Organism: Myrmecophaga tridactyla; assembly: GCA_004026745.1. NCBI lineage: Eukaryota > Metazoa > Chordata > Mammalia > Pilosa > Myrmecophagidae > Myrmecophaga > Myrmecophaga tridactyla. Next base: position 10,250 of record PVIY010033865.1, on the reverse strand, counting down.
TAGAGATGAAAATTCATCACTTCTCCTCTAAAGCCTTCAACTGATTGGGTCGAAACATCTCTCATTGCTGAAGACAATCTCCTCAGTTGATTGTAGATGTGATCAGTCATAGATGCAATCAACTTACTGATGATTTAAGTCCACAAAATGTGCTCATGGTAACAGGCCAGAGCTTGCTTGACCAAACAACTGGGCACCATTACCTGGCCAAGTTGACATGTGAGCCTGAACATCAAGTGCTTAATGTGCTTGTTAAATTAATATAAAATAATAGAAGGCAATTTTGATGTTTTACCTGTCTTAAAGTTTAAAGATATGCCCTAAGTTTATTCAAAAGTGTATTATACGTGTATTCTATTTTTTTTTTGATTTGGTTAATCATGTATGTGGAGAGTGAGGTTTTTCAGACCATATGGCCGTAAATCAACTGCCACCCAGTGGCGATGTAACCAAATTGCCAGTATAGGCTCTGGATGTAAATAACTTCCAATATGCCAACCTTAAAAGCCTTACTGATGAAAGAACAGAATCAGAGTGGCCAATACTGCCATAGAAGTAGAAAAATAGAGTGAGGTGGGTCCTTTGGGAGACTCTGGGTAAAATATTGTAGTAGACACCTTTGGAATACTTACCCAGTTTTCATACCTTTTCTCTATAAATTATTCCCCCAATTTCCTAATGAAGGAGGGTGCCTTTCTTGGAGCCTAGGAAAAGACATTTAATTAATTAATTAAATTTACAATACATGGGTGAGCAAATTTACAATACATTTGCTGAGTACCTACCCCATGCAAGCTGTATGCTATATCCGGGAGATGAAAAGCTGAAAAAGCAGATTTTAGGGGAGCCAGATAATTTCATACATAGTTTCAATCGGTTTCAGCAGAGAATGAGAAGAGGAAACCTTACTCTACAATCCTGTTGTGGAATGAGCTTTTTCCACTTAGAGGTGGCTGAGTTGTATGCAAAGGTAATCAATTTAGGCTTTCCTAAGAAGGCAGTAATCCTAGCAGTCTGTGGACGGAGACATTGACTCTTCTCTGCTTCACTTCCTTTGAGTGCCCTAGGTGGCTGGGAGAGGGTGAATGCTAAAAGAAGATATCACGATGAAAAATCTACCCCTGCTGGTGGGAGAGGAGTCATTAGCAGAGGAAAACAGAGCTCCTATGCAAATAAAGGACCTGATTTAATAATGATAATGACAATAATATCAGCTACCGATGATTGTATACATAATATGGGCAAATTATTGTCCCAAATATACCACACACACACACACACATGACAGCAATTTTTATCTATTCATTTTCTTAATAGAGAAATTGTAGGTTTACAGAAAAGTCACACATGAAATACTTAAAATACAGAGTTCCCATATAATACCCTATTATTAACACCTTGTATTATTATGGTATAAGTTTTATAATTCACAAAAGAATATTTTTATAATTGTCCTATTAACTTATTATCCATCTGGTTTTATAAATAACATTGAGGCTCTGGGAGGTCAGGCTACTTTCCTTAGGTCACTGGCACTGTGACTATGGGAGCTGAATTTGAGCCCAGCCCTATCTAAACAAAAGTCTGTGCATTGAACTTCTGCCAGAGATCTTAAGTAATATTAAGTAGTTGTATACCTGTCAGTGATAGTATTTTAGCTGATGCTGAATGTCATACTTATGGATTTATCTTTTATTTTATTAAACAAAATTAAAATAACATGCTTAGAAGTAGTCAGTTAGTGTAAGCATGAGGGCTGCCTAGAGTAAAGACTGTTTCCCTTTCTGAGTGAGGGGCTTTTGCCAAAAAAATGTAGGCAATCCCTACAAAGAAATTTGGGCTCTTTGTGTCAATAGCCTTGATACAGAAGAGTTAAGTGAATAAATATTTGTTTGCAGTAAAATGGATTAAAAGGAGGAAGTGAGAGGCAGTGGCGGGAGAAAAGAATAGTTATTAGGTTATTCATATCTAATCTGTGGACTTCTCTCTGCCATCGGGCTGGACCTGGGCTGCAGCCACTGGTTGGTGTCTTGCCTGGTGCAGTAAATATGTTCAATGGGCAGGGGAAAATGATTATTTCCCATTGCACTGTTGAAATTGAAGTCCCCATGTAACAGAAGCAATTTCTCTGATCTGTTGAGCTGCGGTTTGCTTGTGAAGAATAAAGGCTGTGTAAAATATATACCCTGAGTAAGACAATATTAAGCTTTAAATTTTCAAAGCAAATTCACCTTTTTTTTTTTTCTGTTTAAGGAGATGTGACCTTGTTTAAAAATACATAAGGAAATTCAACCTTAATAGAATTAGGAAAACCAAATTTGCTAATTTCTTTATTCTATTTGGTAGACAGACACATTTTTTATGTATTCATGTATGTATTTAATATAGATATAGCCTTTGTTCTACTCAGGACAATGAATGGATAGAGGCTGGTTCATTTTGCTTTATAGAAGGATTAGGAAAAAAATCTGTTAGGCTCCTATCATTCTTACCTATTTGCAGCTCTTTCCCAGAACTCTCCTTATTAATTTTGTCATATCAGTGATACATCTGAAGGCACCATGCCTTAGGTGCTTGGGGAAGTACAGTACCAGTACCAGAGGCCTTGTATTCTCAATTCAAGTTAAGGTTGCTATTTGTCCACAGGCTGATTTTATTTAGGCCTTGGGCCTTCAAGCCCGTGCTGATCTGTGTGGCAAATAATAATAATTCCCTTCCAGCAGAGCCTAACCATTCTTGTAAAGGTCTAAATTGGTACAGGAACAGTGGCCTGAGGGAGTGATAGTAAAGGAATGTATTGACATTCACTCAGCCTGAGGGCAAGTCATGTCTAGTCTTTCATTATCACCCATCTTGCAACAAACATTTAGCATTAGGCATAAGGTAATGAGTTAAACAAGTTCCCTACCTTCAAGAACATTATAGTCTGATGGGAAAGATGGACTTGCAAAAGAGCAATTCAGGTGCCTGATATGACTGCTGCAATGAAAGAGTTGACAAAAAAAACTTATTAAAGTATATAGGGAAGGAGCCATCCACCCACATTTTCTGCCAAAAACCTGGACTCCTAGTTAACCAAGTTCTAGCATTTCCAATTCTTTATACTCACTCAAATCCATTTAATTATTTCCATTCTCATAGCAATATATTATTTTAGTCCTAACTCTTACCTGGATAACTACAACAGATTCCTTATAGGTCTCACATTACTCTGCCCTTATCCTTTCTCCTTGTTTAATCCTTCAGTGGTTTCCATTGACTTCAGGAAGACCCAAGAGAGCCATGGCTTGGTTGGCTTTCCTCAGTTCTCTTTCATTAGTTACACCAATGTTTGTTGGTGCTGACTATGTGCTAGCAACAGTTGTGGCATCTGGCTGAGATAGTCACCAAATAAAACTTAAGTTGCCTTAATTATAAAATAAGTTAAGAACCTCCTCTAATTATACCATAGATTTGTTGGGAGAATGAAAGGAGATGCCTATGAGACTGCCCTAAAAAATCGGGGCGTATACAAGGTATATATCCTAAGATGTTTGAGAATCTTAGGGAAGTGTTGCTGCTCAGGTATAGGAAAGGAGAATCTAAGACCTTTAAAAACAATTTTTGTTTCTAATAGTTGCTTCTTAAGCTAGCTCAGTGTAGTGATTAGGAAGATCTGGGTTTAAGTATTGGATATGCCATTTATTAGTTCTGTAACCTTACGCAAGTTACTTAACCTCTCTAAGCCTCAGTTTCTTCATTGGTAAAAAGGGGATTGCAATATCCTTAGTTTGTTATGAGGATTAAATGAGAAGATGCACCTAAAACACTTATTACCTGGCATGCAATAAACACTCAATGAATGCCAGCTGTTATTATTTCCCTTTCTGAGGCTCAGGTGTCTCATGGGGCCAATATACAATTAAGAATTTAGAAACAGAAGTTTCTGTAATTAAATGAATTTACCATTTCTCAGTGCTTATTAACTATCTGTAGATCTTTGGCTCATTTCCCACCCATTTTCCTCTCCCATATTCTTTAAAACCAAAATCCTCCATTTCTGTTCAACATATGTTAAGTTTAAGTAGCCAGAGTCTGAAGTAGAGGAGGTCATCTCAAAAAGGAAAAACTGTCCATCTGTGAAAGTCGAATCTACACAAGGCAAATTGCCGAGGCAGAAGGTTATTTGAGCAGGTCTCAGGCTGGCCCAGGTGCAGAGTGATAACAGCAGCCCTGCTGTGAGAATGAGCATGCAGGGCAAAGGGTCACTGGTGGCACAGCATGAGTCCCTTTCTGACAGAGGACACGTGAAACATTATGACTTCGGGAGAGAGAAAGTATTCTATTCAGTTTAAGACATATATGTATCTATTTCCCCTTCTTGGGCCTTATCAAAAACACTGTATTTTTATTTACTTATTTTTTAAGACTGTATTTTTAAAAGACAACTTTTTCCCAATCCAAATTAGGGCTGTGTCAGAGTAAATGGTTCCCTAGGAAAGATGTATGGCTGATCCTTTTCCAAAAGTGCTCTCCAGAGACTCCCTTAGGAAACTCCTGCCTGAAGATAGCAAGAGACAAATCTGCTGAGACAGTCCCAGCAAAAGGAAACATATTTTGCGTACGTTACTCATAAATCCTTCTCACTGCATTTAAGCTTCCTCTCCTTTAGTAGGCACTATGAGATCTCATTAGGGACATTGTGTAAACATAGCATTCCTGAAGATCCCATCTAGGAGACTCACCTGAAGAGTACACCTGGGGAAAACACTGCCTGTATGAATCCAATGGATTCCTAACTTAGTGAACTCTGCCCCAACCCTTTTCATTTCTTTACACGGATAAAGACAATGCCGTACTGCACAGAGCAGATACTCCATGGAAAAATTACTTTTCTTCCTTTTTATTCTTACCCCATCCTTTCTTTAACTATTCCTGTCCTTTACTTTTCTTCTTTCTCAATTGTTTTCTTTTCTTATGTCCTTTTCTTCTCAGCTGGTTTTCACTGTCTCTAACTACACATTCTTTTTCTTTTTTTTCCCTACCTTTCTCCTCCTTTTGGGTAGACTTTTCAAGCATTCATTGAGGAAGGAAGAGATTTGCTCTCTAAAGTTTAGATAGGATGGTCATCATTCTCCAGACTGTATCAATCCAATGTCAGTTAATGTTGGGTCTCTCTACTGTTTAAATTAATATATATGTATATTGGTCATAGGTTCAGGGTAATTCTGATAATAACTATGTTCTTTTTTCTGCTCACTATTCACAAATTCCCTTGACTTTCTTAATCTTATTTAGTCTTTACATATTGTAAGCCTTCTAGAGACAATATGAAATATACCTATATTACAGAAGGCTTCCAGATCTGAGTTTGCTAATATTACTCAAGCCATGGCACCTGAGAAACAAAAGATGATTTATAATACAATTCAATTCCATAAATACTTACCAGCTGTCTCATGTCTGCCATGTATGTATACACAAAAATGAAGAAGCTGCAGGTTTTGCCCCCAAGGAGCTCCCAGTCTATTATAGACAACTTTGATGCAAAATGCCCAGTATTAAACTACTGGTATGGACAAACTGCCCCTGGAACATAGAGGAAGGATTGAATTTGGGGGAATAGTGGTAGGGAACAGATGTTCAAGAAGATGGAAGATGACAGAGGGTCTGGAACTTCAAAAAAAAAAACACCAAGAAATCTATGTCTTGTGATGGGACAGGAAATTGACAGGAGGGGACAGACTTTACAGAGGAATGGAGTTGTAAAATACATCATGTATTTTGCCATTAGCTGGTATACCAGTGTGAAAAGGGTGTTACAATAAATTTTGATAAGGAAAAGTGAAAGATGAGGCCAAAGTATTTTGGCAATGGCTGTGAAGGTTCCTTGTTTTGTATTAGCATTTTGTTTTAGAGGCATATGTTTTGGAAGAATTGTGGGAAAATCTCTATATAGGGGCTTAAATCTTATGTTGCCCTATTATATAACAACTTTCCTTCTTATAATAGTAGAGGATATTATTACACTGGTACTGTTTTTCCTAAGTGAGATATGCCAAATTGTATTTTTTCATGTAAGATATCTGCAAATTTACCCCAGGAAAAATAACAACATTCAAATTCTCTTTTTCTTCTGGGATTCTGGTCTTTTGCTAAAGGGCCAATGAGATTTAACTGCGAGGATTAGTTCTGGTCATAAGCTCTGTTTTGGTTTGTTAAAGCTGCTGGAATGTAATATACCAGAAATTGAATGGCTCTTAAAAGGGGAATTTATTAAGTTGCAAGTTTATAGGTCTAAGGCTATAAAAATGTCCAAACTAAGGCATCCAGGAAAAGATACGTTGATTCAAGAAAGGCTGATGGGTCTGGAAGGCTAGCTTAGAAGGTACATGGCAATATCTGCTAGCTTTCTCTCCTGGCTTCTCATTTCACAAGGATTTCCTGGGGTTGTTTTCCTTCTGTATCTCCAAAAATCTCTGGCTATGTGGAATCTGTTGGCTCTGAAGCTTTTTCCAAAATGGTTCCCTTTTAAAGGTCTCCAGTAATCAACCCCACCTTGAATGAGTGGAGACACATCTCCAAGGACACAATAAAAAAGATTCCACTCATCAATATTGAATGAAGATTAAGGAACATGGCTATTCTGGGGTACACAACAGTTTTAAATGAGCACAAACCCTATATCCCATTTTTGTCACTTGAAAGCTTGCAGTGTTCAGGGAAATATGGATGCTTGAAGGTTTTCACCTTTAGGCAAAAGGCTGAAAGAAATTTGGAGAATTCCTAATTCTCCTAATAATTTGGGCATTACATTTATAAGCAATAAAAGAAGATGGGCAAATCTGTTGACTGGTTTCTATTTCTTGATGTGCTGAAGTTATTCTCTCTTTAACATTAAAGGAATCAAAGTGTGGATCTGGCCCAAAGAGCAGAATGATTCCAGTGTGGGACAGATGTCCAAATCCATTCTTGACCATTGGAGTAGAGAGAGGCTTAGAGGAATTGGTTGAAGACAGGGAGAGCTGTTAAGATGCAATGGCTATTATAGTTGAGGTAATAGATGGGAAGGGGAGGGATGGGAGTATAGTAATAGAGTAGATTTCAAAATACTTCAAGAGATCAAATTGATCAATTAGGCATTTATTGAAAGCAGAGGATGATGGAGAAAGAGAATTCAAGGAAAATTCAGAGAGCTGTAAATTTTGAGAATAACTTGGTAACTAATGTCATTAGATGGAATAGAAAACTCAGAGAGAAAATGGCAGTTGAGGGAAATGACCTTAAATTTGGTTTGTAGCATATTGAGAATGGGGTTTCTGTATAATAGCTCAGATATTTAGCAGGTAAACAGATATTTACTTCTGGAGCATAGAAGAGCCTGGAGAGAAAAATTTCGGAGCAATAAGCCTATAGACAATCAAATGGAAATGATGCTTCATAGGGAACTAGGGTTCTTGAATTCAGGTTCAGAATGTGTTATTAACTGTTTTGGTGACATTGGGAAGTTTGGAAATTTACCTATCTATATTTCAGTGTCTTTATCTCTAATCTCTTAGCCCTTTCTGCACACCCTGCTAAACCTGTGCAAAACAATGCTAATAGGTGGAACACTTTCTTAGCTTTTCATCCTGCTCCATAATTTGTTTGACCAGCTCAGGGAGGAGAGGGACTGAGAAAATCAGGATAAAGTTTGTAGGGTGACTTCTTTGTGATAGCTCTGATGACTCTTGCTGTATGGAACACCACTTATTGCCCTTGGAAATGAGCTCAATTTTCAGTTTTAAAAGCTCTCATATATTTCAAGGAAAGAAGGAAAAAATAATCGAGCTAAAAATCAAAAGCAGCAGCATCATCAACAAAACAACCTACCTCAAAGAGTGCAGCACAAATTTAAGAAATGCTTCCAGTCCCTTTGATTTGTCTTAAATATGATGCTACTGAAGTGTTTGGCCCAGAGGAGTTAATAATAATAAAAAAAAAATTCCTGGGCAGGCAATGGTGGCTCAGTGGCAGATTTCTTGCCTGCCATGCTGGAGACCCATGTTTGTTTCCCATTGCCTGCCCGTGTTAAAAAAAAAAAAAAGAATTCCTTTGTCAGCACCTATCTGTCCTTCATGACTACTAATATCTAGCTGCCTAAGGAGAGCATTACCTTCCATTGGAAATAAGCTCACACAGTTGCTTGGTGTGGGTTATTTTGTGATTCTGCCCCTTCTTTCTGGTCTCAATTGCTAAGGGGATCTGGTGGTCATGAGTCAGACCCACTCGATGTGGGCTTTAGCCGGGCAAACCTCATAAAACTTTGCTGATGCAAACTCTGCCACTCATCGGTGAAAGAAGAAGGAAATTGGTAAAATGGTGGTAGAAGTTTTGTAGTTCTGTGTGCAGCGAGGGAAATGAGTCCTGAGAAAAGCTCTAAAAAATTGCATATGATAAGAACCAAAAGGAAAGAGACAGAGAAAATGATATTTAGAAATCACAACTTCCATCTAAGTAGAGTGGATCCGTCCACTCTTTTGCTGCTAAAAGAGCAGATGATCTGTGTGCCTTGGCAAGTTTGAGGTATAAAGGTACATCTGAAGGACGCTTTAATAGTGAATCAGGAGGCGGGGTTCTCTGGTGCCGGAGCGCACCATCGGGCCGGGGCTCCTGACAGGCAGAGGCCTATCCCTGTGTCTGATCCTCCTTTAATCTTATCTTCTCAACAGACAGGTAGAATGTATGGAATGAAAATGAGTAATAGAAGGAACAAATGTTAAAATCAATGTAGTTGGATTTCCAGGTCAAGATGGCGGCTTAACAACGTGCGCGTTTTAGTTTGTCCTCCAGAACAACTACTAAATAACCAGAAACAGTACAGAACAGCTCCTGGGGCCACGTCAGTGACCAGACACACAGCATACCCCAGTCTGGACCAGCTGGACCGACTGCGAGCACCCCCCAGAACCGTGAGTTCCCAAAGCTGCGGAGGCCAGCGGCCCTCCCCCGCAGGCCGCTTCCCAGAGGGGAAAGGAAAGGACTTTATCAGCAGCAGGGACTGGGCACAATCAAATGCCAATTGTGGAACTAATTAACAAATTCTGACTACTAAAATTAGGCCCCCAGCTTAGGTGAACCTGATCAAAGCGGAGGTTGCTCATTTTTGCCCCGGTGCCAAGGGGGCAGGACTGACAGAAAAAGGGGGAAAAAAAAGAAGGAAACAGAGGTTTTTGTGGCTGTGTATCTACAAAGCCTTGACTCCCTCTGGATACAGTGGCAGGACTTTTCAGGCTGCAACTGCCACAGGCATAGGCAGAAGTGAGCTCTTTTGGGGGCTTGTCTGGAGCCTGTGCCTTCCCCAGGGGAGGGGTGAAGCCCAACTCAGGTGGAATCCCTCCCTCAAGGAATTCAGACACCAGAGCTTGGTAATTTGAAGCCATTAAAACCAGCCTACAACCTCTCCTCTGTCTCCACCACGCCCCCAGCCAAGTTAAAGGTACCGCATCATCTTTTGCTGGTGGGACCTGCAGTCAGACAAGCACCACACACACGGCAGGATAAGAAAAACAAATTCATCCAGCAAGAAAACCCTAGATAAAAGAAGTGAAAGCAATCTCCAGAATAAACTAATTAAGGTAATTAAATGCCTAGACGCCAGCAAAAAATAACAAATCACACTAGGAAAATTGAATATATGGCACAGTCAAAGGAACAAACCAACAATTCAAATGACATACAGGAGCTGAAACAATTATTTCAGAATGTACGAACAGACATGGAAAACCTCATCAAAAACCAAATCAATAAATTGAGGGAGGATATAAAGAAGGCAAGGAAAGAACAAAAAGAAGAAACTGAAAGTCTGAAAAAACAAATCACAGAACTTATGGGAATGAAAGACACAGTAGAAGAGATGAAAAAAACAATGGAGACCTACAATGGTAGATTTCGAGAGACAGAACATAGGATTTCTAAACTGGAGGACGGAACATCTGAAATCCAACAAGAAACAGAAACTATAGGAAAAAAATGGAAAAATATGAGCAGGGACTCAGGGAATTGAAAGAAAATATGAAGCGCATGAATATATGTGTTGTGGGTGTCCCAGAAGGAGAAGAGAAGGGAAAAGGAGGAGAAAAACTAATGGAGGAAATTATCACTGAAAATTTCCCAACTCTTCTGAAAGACTTAAAATTACAGATCCAAGAAGTGCAGCATACCCCAAAGAGAATAGATCCAAATAGACATACTCCAAGACATTTAATAATCAGAATGTCAGAGGTCAAAGA
>PVIY010033864.1:0-27655 GCA_004026745.1 Myrmecophaga tridactyla | reverse complement strand
CCCTTCATTCAAGGGGCTCTGGGTCTGTAAACTGTCTCAAGCCTGGAAATTGATTAAAGGGCCGTGACTCTGTGTTTTTGTAATTTAGGTTAGACTTCCGTTCACTTGACCTAGAACTCTTTTGTTTATACAGCTCAAACAAGAATTTAGTAGACTGCCTATCAATTATATTTCTAGATACCCCATGATTTACTAGCCAACGCCACAAATCTCTGCAAGTCAGATTATTTTGACTCCTGCTTGAGTTTGCTGTCTATTATAATAGCCACATCTAGTCTGTCTTTGGTGATTAAGTGCTGCCACCTGGCTTCTGCCAACTCGGGATCCCGTCATCTCCATTATGTTTAAGGATTCCAGCTCAGTGACAGATGTTTCCATAGTAATATCTGACCTACAGAGAAGTGCAATTACAGAGCTCTTCAGGGATGATCACGCTAGTCTCACAAATTTATTTCTCACTGTTCTGATGAAAGGTGTATCCTCTGGACATTCCTGGGATGTAAAATCAGGCTATGCATGACAAATCCACTCTAACATTCCAATCTCTCTAAGCCTCTGGATCCCCTCATTACATTATATCAGGGCATTTCTACCTCAGGTAATATCAGCCACCTTTTGATCCATGTTTCAACCAACCGTCCAAACAAACAGTTAATGCCTTTTCTAACCCCTCGAGCTATAACAATGAATGCAGAATCTCTGCTTAGTGGGCCCATATCAATGAATTCAGCCTGGTCCAGCCTTATATTCCTCCCACCACTATCCCACACCCTTAAAATCCATTACCATACATATTCCCCTGATTTCTGTCTATATAAATTGGAAAACTCACGCAGTTCTTTTGGAGTATAATGTACCTCCTCATGTGTGATACTTTGTACCTCACCTTTAGGGGCCTGTTGGGACTTTAGTCTAGTTATAAGTCTGGAAGAAAGGAGGGGTGGTGGGGCTGGGTCATAAAAAGAATTAGAACTACCTTCCAAGCCATTTGCTTCAGGGCCTTCATTTGCAGTTTCATCTGGTGAAACAGGATTAACCACTCTAGAGCTAATCCCTTCAGGCGGAAGTTGGGTGGCCAACTCCTCAAGGCAGGCTGGAGGTGGGGCGGCTATGTCCTCAGGGCAGACTATTACAGGGTTATTTAGAGAAAATTCAGCATGACCTAGGGTTTCAACCTTGCCCCTGACATCATTATCAATCCATATGATGTCATCCCATTTTTCAGGGTCCCACTCCTTTCCAATCAATGCCCTCACTTTAACAGCAGACACCATGCAAGATTGAGATTTCAGTTTACGTTGTGAAGTTGCTACTCAACAATACGATTCTGAGTCTGATTTCAGAGCTCTCAAGGCTACAGCTACAGGAAATAAGATTTTCCTTCAGGACACTCATAGAAACTTCTACATCTGTCAGATGGCACTCAAGCTTCTCATTTGAAGCCTTAAACCCATCCCTCTCACTTATTAATGTATCCAGTGTATCTAATAACAACCAGCCAACATCTCTATACCTCCTATTCCCACAAAACTCCATAAAGGTGTCAAAAACATTATCTCCCAGAGCCTGGCTTCATACAAGTGAAGCATTCGAAGAATCGAATAGTGATATTCTACCTCTTTTGCCAACTCACTCCATGGATTGGCAGTGTCATTCTGATTATGGCAATCAGAGTCCTTAGTGACTTCGAGTCCAGTCAGCATAGAAAACCTTTCATAAAAACCCATTTCTAAGATTCTGTTTCTTAAGAACTACTCCTGGTATCAAGTTGCATTAGTTAGAGTCCTCTAGAGAAACAGAATCAACAGGAAATATTCGTAAATATGAAATTTATAAAAGTAACCGTGGGAACGTAGAGTCCAAAATCTGTAGGGCAGGCTGTGAAGCTGACGATTCTGATGGAGGGTCTGGATGAACTCCACAGGAGAGGCTCCCTGGCTGAGGCAGGAAGAGAGCCTGTCTCTTCTGAATCCTCCTTAAAAGTCTTCCAGTGATTAGATTAAGCATCACTCATTGCAGAAGATCACTCCTCTTGGCTGATTACAAATGGAATCAGCTGTGAATACAGCCAACGTGATCATAATTTAATTCTATGAAATGTTCTCATAGCAACAAACAGGCCAGCACTTGCCCAACCAGACAAACAGGTACCACCACTTGGCCAAGTTGACATATAAACCTGACCATGACACCATATGATCCTGCAACCCCATTGCTCAGTGAAGACCTGGAGGAACTGAAGAGTGGGGACGTGAATGGACATTTACACACTGGTGTTTATGGCGGCAGTGTTTGCAATTCACGATGGATGGAGGTGGCCTAAGGGTATAATGACTCAGGAAGAGGAGGTGAAACTGTGGTGTACACACACTAGAGACTACTAAGAGGCTGCAAGAAGAAATGAAGTTGTGAGGCATGCAATTAGGTGAATGAATCTTAAGGACAGTATGTTGAATGACTGGCAAAAACAAAAAGACAAATATTGTCAGTCTCCCTTATAAGGACTAACTATAATATACAAACTCAGAGAACTAAAGTCAAGAGCATGGGTTATCAGGTTGGGGCCTATTGTAAAGGTTCCTATATTGTAAGCTCTTACAGCAGTCACATATATTCAGAGTTGTAACTGTTATTTCTAAATTCTAAGATACTGAGTTATTTGTATATAACATAGTCATTCCCTGAAACTTTGGGTATTTGACACCTGAGTCTCAGAATTAGAGCTCTGAAGCTATGAATGTCAGCATTACCCCAAAGAGGAACTGTTTAAAAAGCTGAAAAAGGGGTCAGACTTCAATTAGAGATATGAATGAAGCTGATTTGGATAGGACTGGGGTAGATCAGAATAAGGGGTAAAGGATGATATTGTTCATGTTTTAAAACTTCAAATTCCGTGTGAGGCCAAAGGAAGAGATGTTTAGTTGGTGCAAAATTTATATTTTGGGTAGCGTATTACCTAATTTAACTTATAAGGTCAGTTTAGTTGAACACCATAAGTACACGGAATCTTGAATAGGGCATGAGATTTTGTTGGTTTGTACAGGTTAGTGTGATGTCCTGATATATTCCAGAGTAATTTAGGTAGTGAATAAAGAAGTATTTGAAAAGGTCCCTTGGATCACTGGGGAGAAAGGAGAAAATACCCAACTTCATTTGGGGAATTTCTGATATTCTCGCAAGCAGTGGGGACAACCAAACCAACACGCTAAGCCTTCAATCTTGGAGTTTGCCTCTATGAAACTTAATCCTGCAAAGGACAGGTTAATCCTATTGATAATTATGCCTGTCATCCCTAGAGAACCTCTTTTGCTGCTCAGATGTGGCCTTTCTCTCTAAGCCAACTCGGCAGGTGAACTCACTGCCCTCCTCTCTACGTGGAACCTGACTCCCAAGGCTGTAAATCTCCCTGGCAATGTAGGACAGAACTACTGGAATTTGCCAGGACCCAGCATCATGGGATTGAGAAAGCTGTCTTGACCAAAAGGGGGAAGAGAAAAATGAGACAAAAATAAAGTTACAATGGCTGAGAGATTTCAAACAGAGATGAGAGGTTATCCTGGAAATGCATAAGAGGTTATTATTGTGCATTTTATAGATATCCCTTTTTAGTTTATGGTATATTGGAGTAGCTAGAGGGAAGTACCTGAAACTGTTGAACTTTGTTCCTGTAACCTTGATTCTTTTTTTTTTTTTATTTATTTTTGTAACCTTGATTCTTGAAGATGACTGTGTACAATATGATTTTTACAGTGTTACTGTGTGATTTTGAAAACCTTATATGTGATGTTCCTTTTATCCAGGATATGGACAAATGAGTAAAAAAAAAAATGGATAAAAATAAATAAATAATAGAAGAAATAAGGGGTAAAATAAATCGGGTAGATTGAAATACTAGTGGTCAATAAGAAAGAGGGGTAAGGGATATGGAATGTATGAGTTTTTTCTTTTTTTCTTTTTATTTCTTTTCCTAGAGTGATGCAAATGATCTTAAAATGATCATGATATTGTGAGCCACTGATTAAACACCATGTATGGATTGCATATGTGTGAAAATTTGTCAATAAAAATATTTTTTTTTTAAAAAAGAACCCTACTATTTGCTACCTACAGATGCAAAGGACAAGGAAGTGTGAACAAAACAAAGTTCCTGCAGGCAAAGGGAGACATACAAAATACAAGTAAATAAATAATGCTACAACTGCAGACAGTTATAAGTGCTATTTAGACTTTTAAATCTGCAAAGTGATAGTGACCAAGAGTGGAGGATGGTGGTAAGGGGCATTACAGAGAACAGTCAAGAAAGGCCTCCCTGCAGTCACATCTGAGTAGAGACCTGAATGATGAGCAAAACCAGTCATGTTAAAAAAAAAAGATCACAGGGACCCATTCTTATGTTACAAATTGGTCACTACTGTATTTTCAGAAATAAATGCAGGGAGAAGGATTAATAAATACTATTTTAAACGAAAGGATGGTAAAGTATTTTCAGGAAAAACCCATATACATACCCTTTTCTTTTTGTACAAGTTGATCCAGAGACTCCTTTAAAACAGAAGACCTCATGGTGCACATATTGTTGCAGTGGTCCAGCATTGGGTAAGGTATCACTGTGCTAGGGATTCGATTACGATGCAGGAAACGCAGTATCATTGAAGAGTGAATGTCCAGGCCCTCTTTTAGCTCTGAAAATATGTCTATGAAACCTAAGGAGACAAAATCTATGTTTGTATTTGGAATCCACCATAATAGTTTCTATATCCCCTGCTTGGTGGCTTATCTAAATTGGCTGAATTAACAATAGGAATTTCAGCCTTAATCATTTAAAAATGTAAACAAGTTTTTAAGAAATGAACAATTAGTGATCTCAACTTAAAAATTAATTCACTTTAGAAGCCTTAGAATAATAATTATTTGCTTCAATCCAAACTTTAAAAATATATAATCACTGACTAGGAGTTTTTTCTTTTTTCTTTTTTGCACTGACAAGGAATTTTTAAAGAAGATTTGCATATAGAATGTGGGCTAGGAATATAGTTTACTCCAATAGAGATTAAAAGCATAACTACTTTTATACTAAGCTACATAAAGCAATGAAAATAATACAAACACTACCATTACTACAATTTCCAGTGGTATTTTAAAGGTTAAAGGTACTTTCACATTCATCATCTTATTTGATCATCACAACAAGGTGTGGGATAGGCATGAAGGTACTAGCATCCTTGTTTTACAACTGAGGAAAATGAGACTCAGGTGAACCACCAAGATGTTAACAAATAAAGGGCAGGATCAGGAAGGCAGCCTTGCCTTCCCTGCCAGCACTTCTTGTACCATTTTTTTTTTCTCTGGTGACATCTCTTGAGTCTGCCACACCCATCTAGCCCTCTGGCCACTGTCATCTCTCACTGGTACACCTACCCAGCTCTCCTAAGGGGCTCCCTGGTTGCCTTCAGCCTGGCAGCCTCCAATGTACCATTAATCCAGGTAATCTTGGAAAAATACAAAGCAGACCATGTCTATCCCTATTTAAAATCCTTTGATGGTTCCTAATAATCTACATTAATCAGCCTTGAATTGAGATGCCCATAATCCTGAGAAGTGCTAGGGTTAAGTGAAGAGAGGATATATATGAACTAAAATATACCTGTAGATTTGGGGGGAAATTTTTTCATCTTTCTAATAAAGAATAATATAATGAAATGTACCTATAATGGAACAGCTCAACGAATTTTTAAAATATGAACACACTTGTGTAAACAGCACCAAGACTGCAGAAGCCCTAGAGGAAGTTATGTTTAATAGGAAAACAGATATATCATAAGAGCAGAATGAAACTGCTTTAATTTTTAAGATAAAACATGAGGCTGTAAGGACATTTTTCACTTGAAGCAGCCCATTTTGATTATGCCTCCTATCTAAATCCTAGAGATACCTGTCTGATTTCTGAAGACTCAGAAGTCTTTGCATCCCTTCCCTCTCTTTTTACAGACCTTTTTCCTCAGCAGACTCCCACACAATACCTAAACCCCAGTTTTACAACACTGCTGATGCTGCACGAAATTGCTCAGAACCCGTCAAAAAATAGACTGGTTCTTGTAATGGGTAACATGTTTTCATAAGCTGAAATAAGTAATGAATTAGGTGAAGATACTATCTCTCTTTTAAATACTTAAGCACCAATACCAGATATAAAACGAACAAGCTACAGTGTACAAAAAGAATGGTTTAATCACTATGAATGGACAGATGGGAATAATAACACAATGCAAGAAGGAGTAAGAGAGAGAAAGAGTAGGACACCATGAAATTCCACCACAGAGGAGACCTAAGCTTACAAAAGTTCAACCTAAACCTGAGATTAAATATTTCCTTTAAGATGGGTGCTGATAGAAAATTTTGAAAAGGCTGACTGAGAAGGTCCTAGGACATGAGTCCAGTATGTAAGCACCTCAGGATCTGGACCCTAAATCTTTTTCAACCTCATCTCCCCTCTGCCCACAGGCACTGGGCAACAGCTGCACCATTAAATGATCACTACTGGTGGACTCTAGTCTCTACCCTTTTCCCTTCCTCCCAAAAAATCTCTTTGAGGTGTCCAAATAAAGTTGCCTGATCCTATCCCCTTGCTGGCGATGCAAAGGTGAGAGTGATACGTAAATTCCAAGATATAAGTTAGCTAAACTGAATTCAAAGCATAATTTTAACTGCCACAAAAGTAAGAAAAAAATTAACATGTTTAGGCCACCTATAATGTTCTTTAAATATTATATAATTAAAAATAATTTGGGGAAGATTAGAAATATACATTCTTCAATAAGATATAGAAAGTATCTTTCCCTAACTCACTACATTGCTCAGTTGCAAGCCAGAGAGTTCAAGAGCAATCAAACTGCTGCCCTAACTACACCAAGCATGGCATCAGGGGCAAAGAACACAATAAGTTCTTGGGAAAGATAAACTGACTTTATCTGAGGCTAATAAACACATTTTTTCTTTCCTTTCAAACTCGGTTATTGTCTTACTGAAAAAAAAAAGTGTAATTTTATTGATTCTGTCGTTATTAAGTCTGAGTCACCAAAATAAATCACACAAAAATGTAGGCCAAGTTTTTTAATATGTACAATATAGAAGCATTGCTTACTTTTAAGCTATTTTTATTTTTATTGTAATTTCAGAGTGACAGCTTTCAAAAAAAATTAATATTCACTGAGAGTCTACCACGTGCCAAAACATGTGCTAAATGTGAGGACATAAAAACAAGAGAGACAAAAAAAAGAGAGAGAGAGGGGGTTCCTGCCTTAATGGAGCTCACAGCATAGGCATGAAGACAGACATTTAACTAATAATTAAATGAGTCATTAATTACAATATTAATATGTTGCAAAACAGAATTGCAGGATGCTAAGAAAATGTAAAATAGGGGCCAGGGAAGGCTTCTTGAGAGAGTGAAATCAAGAGATCCACTAAAGAAGGTGGTTTCATGATAAAGGTTTGTTAAAAATGGTAGATGCTCAACCATCATGATAGAGGGGAATAAAAGAGAGAAGTTAATCGGAACACTAATCCATATCATTTACCTAATGACTACTCCTTGAGGAGCATGGTTTATTTCATGGTATCTACATGTTTGCCTAATTACAATCTGTGCTACAGCAAAGCGTATTCTGGTTCTAAGAGAGCACTCTTCAGCACCCAGCACTCAGATGAGACTCTTACCTGGAACAAGAGAACAGGCTTGCAGTTGTCTGATGATATGGCTCAGCTCCCCCTGAAGATTAGCTCCACTGGAATTCTTAAGGGCTTCCAACATGTTCTCAGCATCGACTGTACCATCGCCCTCAGCATCAAACTGTGCAAAGGCCTACAAGATAAGAGACACAAGAAACTCAGGTCTCTCCCTAACAGGATCAGGCCTGGTCCAAACCTTGAAAAAAAAATTTTTTTTTAATCCTCAAGACCAGTAATATACTATGTTGAAGGGAGATCCTTCAGGCCCCCACCTCCAAATAATCTCAGAAGAAAGCAGCCACTACAAAAATATTCAGCTGGTTGCAAGTACCAAGTACTAAGCAGGTATTGGAGAGAATTGGCTTGAAGTACTACCATAAGGATTAGCTACACTTTTTCTTTTAAACACTCTGGACAAGAGAGCTAACGTGGTTTATCCACTTAATGGGCCTGTTTTCACTAACCTTTAATCATAATCTAACTTGCTCCCTGACCACTTTGGCTTGAATCCCACCCTGTCACTAACTGGCTGTGTGAACATGTTTCTTTACCTGTATAAGCTTTGTGCCCTCGATCTGAAAGGTAGAGCAAATATTACCAAACTCATAGGCCTCCACCTGGACTAAAAGATATTTGAAGAGAGCCCAGTTCAGTGAAAGCACCTTAGCAGTTCAGAGTGCTCCTCTTCTCCTTTTGTCTCTGCTCTAACCTGCAGTGTTACCTCTTCCAGTGTCCTTGACCCCATTCTTTCTCACATCCTACAAGAACTTCCTCACTAACTGACCTCTATCAGATCTTCATAGTCTCCCTCGCCAATCGCTTCTTTCTGGCAGCTGATACACTCTTTCACAGATTCTCCTTACCACGAAATACTTCACGATCCTTCTAGCTTCTTTTCTAAATAATCCTTTTTCATCCTTAAACTCCTGCCCCTTTTCCTTATTTCCCTCCTTCATGAAATACGGAAACATCTCATTGAGATTTCATGACTGATAGGAACACCCCATTTCCATCAGAAACTGCAGAACAAGGCAGTGTTTAATAAAGACAAATGCAAATTCCTGTATTTGGGTCCAAAAATCATGGGCATAAATACAGGATAGGGGAAAGAGAATTTAGAAACAATGTGTGAGAGAAAGATTGCCGTATTCTTCTTAGTTATCTCCTCGACCCAACAAGACTATCCAAAAAATTAAAAGGATCAAAGTATCAAGGTATAATGTTCAAGAGAGAAGACATTATCTTGTTCTACTCTGATCAGATCCAATCAGGAAAACTGAGTTTAAAAAATTTTGAAGCGGGAGGGCCACGGTGACTCAGCAGGCAGAGTTTTCGCCTGCCATGCCGGAGACCTGGGTTTGATTCCCGGTGCCTGCCCATGGGAGAAAAAAAAAAAAAATCGAAGCTACACACCAAAAGGGAATGAAACAGAAAAGATTAGAGGAGAAGAGACCATGGTGACCTGTCTGAATCACTGTGAGAAACAACGGAAGGAATCTTTAGGGCAGAGAAAAGAAGACTGCTTCGAAGACTGAAGCACTGTCATGGGACGGAGGAAAGTGGCAGTTAAAATTAAGGTCATATTACTATATAGAATTTTGAGAGAAAAGGAATTAATCATAAAGACAGACTGATCATGAAGACGGACTTGTCTGTCATCGGTGGGGTATAAAGATGGATTGGAGGCTCTGGAACAGAATGCCCATCCCATCCCTCAAGGTGTCAGAGCAACAGTTGGACAAGTTGTCAAGAGTGTTCAGACATCACACTGAACAAATGCATTTAATTCTGTTTCTTCCTGAAATCCCACAAGACAATATATAAAGGAATTTTCTTTTTAAGCATAAACCCACAAGGACAAAGAGAATAGGAGATGATGCAACAGCAACAAAATTTTGGAAGCTGGGAAGCAGATGACAAATAGTAACCAGGTTAATTGACAAAAAGATGGAATCCTAAGCTGGTAGTGGGCAAAGCTGAGAAGTAAGCTGATCTATACTGCGGTCCACACTCCCAAAATACTTAGGCATTAATAGCAACAAGCACTGCTGAAACTGGAGGTAAGGGATTAATTAAAAGTCTATTTAAAAAAGACGTTAGAATTGACTAGATAAATGCTGATCTTAAAGAATTATTGGTGTTTTTTTTAGGGGAATGGAGTTATAATGGAATTGTATATGTGTGTTTTTAAGAGTTTTTTATATTTTAGAGATACATAATGAAATATTTACAGATGAAATTACATATATCAAGATTTGCTTCAAAATAATATAGGTAAGGGGAGGATAAAGTGGGTGAGGTTGGTAATTGTTGAAAATGGCTGAAAGGGTGTGTGGGAGTACACCCTACTCTTCTACTTTCCTATATTTAAAATTTTCTATTAAAAAAATAAAATAAAATAAAACACCAAACACTCCTAGCTTCCCTCCCCTGTCTTGGCAGAAGCCTGGAGGTTGATTTTCTGATGAGATTCATACAAAGTCTTGCATTAAGAGATACCAGGCACAGCTGAAAGTGGGAACACTACACCAAAATTAGGGGGATTAATGTTTACATGTTAAATGTTAAAACTTTCAACCTTCCTCTAGGATTCCTGGAATGCTGGCAGCCAGTCTCATACCTCTAGGCAGGAGACTGGACAAGTCTTCTCTGGGGATCCTGATGGGCCTGAGAGAATAGATCTAATCTCACTGGGGTTCTCCCAATGAAAGGACCCAGCCAATTCATCTTATAATGTTCAGTGGTAGAAAAACATAAGCCAGGCACAAAAGCATCCAGCTCTTGAGTCCCCATTCTTAATAACAGTGGACAGCCAAGGATCACTAGACATTTGAGAAAAGCTTTAACATGAAGCACAAAGTAATTTGAAGAAAAGAAAGACTATGGAAGGAGGAAAAAAGTTCAGAAGGATTATTATTATCTTCAGGGAAATAAAAAGATATATTAATACCAGCTTACTGAGTTATAACTCACATACCATAAAATTCACCCTTTGAAAGTGCACAATTCAGTGGTTTTTAATATTTTCCCATATTTACAGAATTGTGCAACAGTCAACACTATCTAATAAAAAAAGATACTGTGATCATAAAAGATCAGGATACTATTACTAAAAGCAGGACACTCAGAAAAAAAAATTAAAAATTAAAAATAGATGGAAGAGGGCAGGCCACACTGGCTCAGTGGCAGAGTTCTCGACTGCCATGCCAGAGACCCGGGTTTGATTCCCCAAGCCGGCCCACATGGAAAAAAAAATAGATGGAAGGATGAAAACCTCTATAGAAAGACTGGAACGTAGAAGTTAACTAAACTGCCCAGAAAGTGGCGCAAAAAGACAAATGATGAAAACAAGGATAGAAAAAAAAATAGAAAATCAGGAGACCAGTCTAGGGAGTCTAACATCCAAATAATAAAAGTTCTAGAAAGAAAGTACAAAGAAAACGGAGGGGAGGAAATCACAACTGTTATGATTCAATATAAATTCCCCAAACTAAAGGACATGAATTCTGGAGACTGAAGGGGCTGAATACCTTGTACAATGATGAAAGTACATCACAGGAAACTGCATAACACTAAGGAGAAAGAGAAGTTCCTACTTCCTGGGAGAAGAGTTTCCATGTAAAAGGCCAAGAATCAGAATGGAAGCCAGAAGGCAATGGAAGGAGTGCCTGCAACATTCTCAGGGAACTGTTCCTAACCCAACAAGTCTATGCTCAGCCAAAACACCATCAGTTATAAGAGAGTACAATAAAGACATTCTTGTACCTGCAAAGGTCTAAAAAAAAAAAAAGTACTATTTAATGTCTCCCTTTTCAGATAGCTACTAGGAATGTGGTCCTCTAGAAGGAAGGAATATACCAAGAAAGGGGGAAAATGGGATCCTGTCAAGAGAAAAAATGATCACCAGGTTGATGGAGAGTCTAAGGTACGTGTGCAGATCTAGAGAATAACAAGTACTGATTGAAGCAGATTGGAAGGATGTAGTCTTTGAGAAGATGAAATTGATAGAACACTAATGTGTTTGAATATAGAATATACTGAATGTTTGTGTTTAGAGGAGATTTAGACAACTGGCAGAGAATTGGGGGTTAAATTAATGATAACTCTTAGGCATGCCTATATGTAGTCTAAGCTTCCATGCTACCTACATAAGCGACACAAGAATAAGCCTCATGATCGAGAGCATGGCCTATTGATTTGGGTATCCCTAAAGTATGACACAGTATCATGGGATTCCCTGATGGTAAGGTTTAATAGTTCCATAGCCTTTCCACGCTCCCTTAGGGGACTTTGTCAATACTTTCTGATTATCTGGTTAATATACTCTAGGATGTTTCCAGGCATTACAATAATCTATACAGGATTAAAGGACCTCTTTCTCATTCTGTGCTCCCTGTGTTTCAGTTGTTCAAATGAGCTCTACAATTGTGTGAATTAGATTGTGCACTGCAGAAAATTTCAGTTCCAGATCAAAGAAACCTTTCTTCCATTGGTCTCAAAGAGTATGTGGATGAGTGGTTTTAAACCTTTTTTTTTTTTCCCTTCTTTTAAGTGACTTTTCCCCTCTAAACAAAATTTTACACACAATAGATATGCCAACTTTAAAAGGGCATTTCTGGGCCAAGTGTATAAATTTGAATGTAGGCTGGATATCATGTTAAACAAAAATAATTGATACAAAATACAAAATTGATACAAAATAATTGATACAAATTATCCTGGAGGTTATTCTTATGCATTAAATGGATATCACCTTCTTAGTTAAGGTGTAATGGAGAGGCTGGAGAGAACTGCCTGAAAATGTAGAGCTGTGTTCCACTAGCCACGTTTCTTGAAGATGATTGCATATAGCTTTCACAATGTGACTGTCTGATTGTGTAAACCTTGTGTCTGATGCTTTTACCTACCTTATAGACAGACAAGTAAAACATATGGATTAAAAATAAATAATAGGGGGAACAAATATTAAAATAAATTTAGTAGATTGAAATGCTAGTGATTAATGAAAGGAGGGGTAAGGGGTATGGTATGTATGAATTTTTTTGTTTTCTTTTTCTGCACTGATGTAAATGTTCTAAGAAATGATCATGATGACAAATATAAAAAAAAAGAATGGAATGATCATACAGTAAGAATGTTCGTGTATGTTGTTATGTTTAATAAAAAAATTTTTTTTAATGTGAGGCTCACTCTCTCTAAATCTCAAAGCATCTCTTTCATTTTACTGCCACCAAAAATTCCTGCAAATCAAGTGCTATATGGTTCACAACTTCCTGCACAACTCCTGCCACTTATTGCTAATCACAATTCCAAGGCTACAAAAAGTAACATTTTTTTCTATTTTTGAAGACTGTTGGTCTGTCAATAGTTAATGAATATGATAAAAAGACTTCTCAAGCAAAGATCAAAGACATTTTGGCTGCCAAAAAAATATCAAAACAGCTTTGCTAAGCTTCACCAAATAAATACGTAATTTCCTAGTGCTCAGAAACTGTCCTTATAGAAACATTCATGTTTTAAAAGTCTAACACTTAGCACCTAGCTTGTTTCACAGGATTTCACAGAACAGAGGATTCAGTATACACATGCACTAATTCATCAATACCTGATCTGATAGGCAGGCATTATCTACTGGACCTTGTGCTTGACTGTATATACAAAGGTAAGTAGGGCATAATCCTCATCCTCAAAGTCTAGGAGGAGATAGATCAGTAAACCAACAACAGGAACACAATAGGTGTGATAATTATAGCAGAAGTAAGAATATAAACATCATAATTTTTACTGAGCATTTACTACTAAGCAGAGTTCTAAGCACTTCCCATGGATCAGCTCATATTTTCCATAACAACCCTAAAGGTAGGTACTAATGTGATTCCCATCTTACTGATGAGGGACAATATTTTGTTCAAGACCACATGGCAAGCGCTGGTAAATGACAGAACGTGTATTTGAATCTTGGTCTGTCTGACTTAAAACCGCTATTCTCTGAGCAAAGAGGGTACTCCAGCAGCCAGGATACGGAGGCGCATTGAAGGAAAATGGCCCAGAAAAAAAAAACAATCTTAAACTGAGCTTTAATGCATAGGCAAGAATTTGCAAGCATATGAAGAGTAGAGGCCTCCCTCAGTAGAGGGGACAGTAGATAATCATTGAGACAGAGTGCATGGTGGGCTATGAGAAAGAGCACCCATTTGGTGTGGCTGCAAAGACATGAAGAGAAGGACAAAAGTCAGAATAGAGCAACTGGAGGAGCAGGCTAAGGAACTCAGCTCTTATCCTAAGGGCATCATGAGGCCACTGGAGAACACTCAGGGTGGAGGGGACAGATCATCCCAGATCTATATAAGTTCTCATATTGGAAGAGACCTACAAGTCTCTTAAAATGTGTGCTGGTGTGTTATCTGAACCACCTGCCCAATATCTCTGCAAGTGGTCTCCCACCTTTGTTTTCACTTATCAGTGATGGAAAGCTCTAGCCAATTCTGAGAGCAACAATTCTCTCTCCTGTGTGAATGGAAACCTATCTCCCTAAAGTTACCAACTTCAGGGGTTATTCGGAAAAGACATCTGATCTCTCTGCCCCAAGACAGTACTCCAGATTATTGAAAACAGTGATCAGGTCCTCTGAATTTCCTCCAAACCCTCCATTCCTTCAACCAGTTCTCCATCTGGTATGGATTTAGTCTCACTCCCATTCTAGCTGTCCCTTTTGGAATCCCTCTGGGTTGCAAATAAATCTCAGAGCAGTGCCTCTCATGCTTTATCAGCTGATACACTATAAGAAATACACTTAACACTATCACCCAGTACGCATAGAAGTGATATAAAAGTTTCATGAAACAATGCAATACTTTTTCTCATTAGGTATAATAAAAATATTTTTATTGAGATATCTTTACACATCATACAGTCCATCCAAAGTATACAATCAGTGGCTCACAATATCATCACACAGTTGTGTATTCATCATTTTTAGAATATTCCCATCACTCCAAAAAAAAAGAAATAGAGAGAAAAAGTCCATACATCCCATACTCTTTATTCCTCCCTCTCACTGACCACTAGTATTACAGTCTACCCATTTTTTTCACCCCTTATTGCCCCCTCCCCTAGTATTTACTTATTCATTAATAATGAAGGGTTAGACATATAAGTGCAGATAACACTTCCAAGGAATTTGACTGCACAAGAAGAAAGCAAAAGTGATGGTTGGGGGAGAAAATGAATGCTCCTTTACTTAAAAAAAAGACTCTAGGCTAGAAGCCAAAGGAGTATCATTCTTGAAATATGCCATGCTCTCTCACCTCAGTATATTTGCACATGCTATGCCTTTCAACTGGAATATCCCTTTTTTCCTCTACCACACAAATTCTTTGGTGAAGTCTTTCCCAAACTCCATGCTACTGTTAAGTACTTCTCTCTGGTCTTTGAAAATGAATAGGGCTGAAGATGGAGCAAAGGGCTGATGGGGGCAGAAAAGAAGCATAGAACAAAGTTTTCACACACATGGAGAACAGTAAATGGAATAGACTGGCTGAAGGGCAATTGGAGGTAAGGATGGAAAGGTAGCAAGGACCTAAATGTTCGTCTAGTACTCAGATTTGATTCTGAAGGCCATGGGGAGCAAGACGGTACCATGATGAGGTGGTATTTTGGAAACCAGGGAAAGGTAAAACAGAGTAATGACCTTTCCTCCATAGCTCTTCTGGACTGTGAATTTCTCCAAAGAAGCCATACCATCATTTTCCCCACAGCAAAGCATACAATACCCTCAAATCTCCAAGTCACCCAAGATCAAAAGAGGATTCATCTACACTGAGTCATCACCACCAATGGCCATCACTTACTTTGGCCTACTGTGTATAGTTGTGCAGGTGGGTGGCTCAGGGACCTCACAGTATAGTTGCAGAATAAGGTAAAACAGGCGACAGGAGCCTCAGGAGTGGGTTTGGAAATAGCTTTAAGAGAAGCCACCTGAGTCGTGCCACAAGGCAGGCTAGTTCCTGAGCAAGTGAGGCTGCCAAAGTGGGGAATCCTAAAAAGTTGAGAGAAGCCAGTGTCTACTGGCTAGCACACAGAGCTTGTGCAAGGGAGCAGAGGCAGATGAGGTCAGAGGAGATGGGTCGGCCTATGGCCTCCAAGCCATTCAGAGGAACATGTATTTCATCCCACAGGCAGTGGAGAGCTCTAACATGCTCCAAGTTGAGGGGAAGCAATACCTGCAGTCTGTGGTATCTTTATGGTACACATACATGTCTCTCACACTTTGTTTCAAAAACATAGACATTCACATCTGCACAATTCTATCTGCACTGTTCTTGGGCTAAAAGCCATTCTAAATGAGTTCATTAATACTTTTGACATGATATTACCAAGATGACCATTAGGGCTTTCCCCAAATTTCCTCTAAACCCAACAGTGACTAAGAAACTTTTCAAGTTTTCACTAAAATCATATTTAACTGCTTCCTTCGACATCAAGAAAAAAGTCTTATCTATCATTAAAAGATTACAGAATGACTATAAATATGAGGTTTGCAAGTGAGGTCTGTACTTTATTCATTCTGTTAAATCAAATTGAGGGTACCACTGGGAGAAAAAAATACTTACTGGGCACTGGCTCTGAGCCAGGACTGTGCTAAGACAATAAATAGAGAAGAAAAAAACGGTCCTCCCCTCAAGCTTACCACCCAATGAATAGCAAAGTCAGCAAATTAATAAAATAAGACCCACTCATATTAAATTATTACCTTGAAACCATCTGTTATCACCCTGAGCTCAGCACTTTTTCTGCCCTAGAATCTACATGATTAGCATAGTATATCAAGAGCACAAATATCTAATCTCTAATCTCTGATATCAAATAAGAATTTAATTTTAGCCCTAGTCTTCTTCTACACAAAGATCCATTCAATATCACTCCCTGTGAGCAAACCAAACAGCCCTTCTCCCTGGACCACACCAATCATGAGAGAAGGTGTGACCGCACTGTAAAATGATAATAATTCAGACTTTGGTCCATGGTACTACTCTGAGAATTATTTCAGGACACCACCTTAAGCACCTAAGGTCAAAGGAATCTGAGTGGACATGGATGGCCATGCAAATTAGGAGGCCAAAGAACCTTATATAACCTTCCATATAACCTTGGAAATATAGAATTATGACAGTAAATAACCTGCTCTACCATGCTAGCTCTCATAAAAATAAAGAGAATTCTTCATTTTTCTTGCTCCTGTAAAGACATTTTATTTCACAAAAACACTTAAGTGGTATAAAAATATTACAAAATACATTTCAGAAACTTAGATGTAGAATTAATACACAGAAGCATTTATTTACCCACATCTAAGACTTATTTTTATAGCACAGAATCAAATACACAGCTAATACTTATTTTCTTCGGGTATTACTAATATAATTACTCCTAACTTATAGACAAGACAACCACTGTGAGATGATCACAATCAGGTTTTTAAAACCTTGGCTAAGTCTTCACCTTGAAACAGACCTGCTCTCCTCAACTAACCAGGGAGAGTCACCAAATTTAATACCAACTCAAGCCCCAATTCCCCTCACCCCCTCCAAATTTAATATAGATAAATAGGCCTCAAGAAAAATAAATGTTTTTTCTCCAATATGGATTACATCCAAGGCTTCCCTTAGTGTAGTAGTTAGGATCAGGTGTCAACTTGGCTAGATGATGGTGCCCAGTTGTTCTGTTGCTGTGGACTTAAATTATCAGCATGTAAATTCATCTATGGCTGATTACATCTGTGGTCAGCTAAAGGGAGTGCCTTCTGGATTGAGTGACATTTAATTAAATCAGCTGGAGGCTTAAAAGGTAGAGTCAGAAGACAGAGAAGCAGCTCAGCAGAGCTCAGTGCTCAGAGCTTGCACAGACCCACATGTTTGGAGATGCAGAAGGAAAAGCCATTTGAAACTAGAAACTGGGAGAGAAGGCCAGCAGACGTTTCCATGTGCTTCCCATGTGACAGAGGAACTAGGATGAAAGCCAGCTGTCTTTCCTCTGAGGAACTGTAAATTTGTAACTAAATAAATCCCTTTCATAAAAGCCAATCAATTTCTGGTGTACTGCATTCCATAGCTTTAGCAAACTTAGCATGAAGGAAAAAAAAATTTTTTTTCAGGTTAAACAATGGCAATTTATTCATTCATGATTTAGAGGTTAGGAAAAAAGTCCAAATTGAAGCATCCTCAAGGTGAGGTTTTCTCCTCGAAGACTGTGGTGTTCCATGGCTGACTACTGGTGATCCTTTGTCCTTAGCTTACCACATGAAAAGGCACATGGTGGAGTATCCTTGTCTGTCCCTTCTCTTCTGGGTTCCATTGATGTTCAGCATCTTATTTCCTGTGGTTTTCTCTCTGTCTGAATTTCATTCTTCTTACAAAGGACTCTAATAATACACTTAAGACCCATACAGATTGAGATGGGCCACACCTTAATTGAAGCAACCTCATCAAAAGGTCCTCCTTACAATGATTCACACCCACAGGAATAGATTGGGTTTAAGAACATGGTTTTTTTGGGGTACATACAGCTTCAAACCATCACACCAAGGGAACACTGCAGTGGGAAAAGAGTAAAGTATCTTGGAGGTGGAGAGAGCAGAGAGGATTTCCAGAAAGGGAGTTGTGCTCAGCATCAAATGCAACATGGCAGAAGCAAGCTAGCAAAGTGGTTAATAATGTGTGTTCTGGATCCAGGAGGCTGGGGTTCAAAACCTAGCCCTATCACTTTACCTCTCTGAACCTCTGTCTTTTCGCCTATGACCATGTCTCTCATTTCCCTATCTTAACCTTCTTCCCCTTTAGCATTTATCTGATATTCAGCTTTTTGTCTTACCCTGTCACACCGCAGATGTACAGACCAAGACAGAGCCTGTCTCTCCATCTTCCTCCATCAACTCTGAGGCTTCTTTGCTCTCAGCAGAGTCCCCCAGCCAGGTGAGCATCAGTTTCCTCTCCTCCCACCCAGGTTCTCCAGTGAGTTTCTCTTGACTCTTAGGGATATGAGAACTATATCTTTTTCAACGCTCCTCAACACACCTCCTGACTCATATCTCTCTGCAATGCCTCACACAGGCCCTCATAAGAGAGGAGATAGTAGCAGTGAAGATAGAGTTCCCAAGTCCTCCAGGGTGCCTCCTGGGAGAAGCTCCACCATTTGGAGCTGTCCAGATCAGCATGAGCCCATATCCTGATGGCTCCTCAGGTAATGGGGCCTCCTAACACCTGGGGTCCCTAAAGAGCAAGGCCTGTGATCCTGACATTACCTTCTTCCCACCTCTCATCCTTCTGCAGGCAAAGCCCTGCCCACCGGAAGCCACCACTGCAGCTCAAACCTGTGGTGATAACCACTGTTCCACTGCCACCCACAGCTGTGCCTTCCAGCCCCACTGTCCTTTTGCAGCAGATCATCCAGCCACCTCTAGGTACCGAAGAAGAGAAGCAGACAGGCTGGATGAGCCTTTTCAGGGAGCCCACTGTCATGGAGACTCCCAACCCCTGGGTACTCAGGTATGGGTGTGGACATAAGAACGCCCCCCTAACTCACAGCTCTCTGACCTCCCTCTCTTGCTCAGTTGCTCCAGTGTCTTCAGTTGTCATGAAGGAAAAAATTTTAAAGCTAATTATGTATTCTTGAAAATAAAGAATAATTACAGAGAATCATTTCTGTGAAGGACAAAGGGCAAAGGATGTGGAGTCAGAAGATGCACATTTGAGTTTCAGAGCCAAAACTTAATTTCTATTCTTACTTAGGTAAGTCACTGAATCCTTCTGAGTCCCAGTTATCTCCTGAATTTGATGGCCATTACCATACCACCTGCTCCACAAGGTTGGTGTAAGTTAAAGGCACTATGTATTTGAAAATGATGTCTGTGAGGCAAGATAATTATACTGAAGTGAAAGACTTTCAAGCACACCCTTTGTGAGTTCTGTGTATGGATATTGAATAGTCTGGCACATAGCTCTAGACTGTTCCAGGGAT
Source organism: Myrmecophaga tridactyla (assembly GCA_004026745.1). Taxonomy (NCBI): domain Eukaryota; kingdom Metazoa; phylum Chordata; class Mammalia; order Pilosa; family Myrmecophagidae; genus Myrmecophaga; species Myrmecophaga tridactyla. The sequence continues at coordinate 7,912 of PVIY010033864.1, read as the reverse complement.
TTTTATAAAATTAAAAGTAACTTAAAACATTTTATAAATCACCAGTTTTTACTGCAGTGCTTAAGACTCCCTAATGTTCAATTTTGCCACATATGTGATTAATGCAATTTCATGTTTCTTAATAGGAAGGTACAATCATTCACAACTTTTACTTCCCATATATTTCTTAAGTTCCAGCGGCTGAATGGCCTCTGGATTTAACTATGCTAAATATTAAATAGCCTGTGGACTACCCATTAGGAAGTTCTTATTCAGTGCAATCTTTTTATTCATGGTCCCTGAGAAAAGAAAACAACTCCTAAGAATAAGTGGAAACAATGTGGATATTTTCTCATAAAACCTCAATGTACAAATTCATTTGGAGTCTTCTCTCCTAAGCTTCAGACACATACACCCACTATCTACAAGAAACCTCTGTTCAGCATATTATGGACACAGTAACTAATAAGGCTAAAACCGAACTCAATTTCCCTCTTCAGATCTGCCCTTATGGAAAATGTTCTCTTTCTCAATAAACAGCATCATCATCCTTCCAATCACTCAAATCAGCAATGTGGAAGTCATCCTTGATTTCTTTCTCCTTCTAATCCTCCATCCACATCCAAGAATTCTCTAAGAACTTCTGATTCAACCTCATGACACTGTCACTACCTCCATACTAATCCAAGCCACCAAATCTCCTACCTGCACTATCACAACAGCCTCTTAACTAGTCCACTTGGGTCCACTCTGACCCTTTTCCAGCTGGATCTCTCCAAGGCAGCCAAAATCATCATGGCACTTTGCTTAAAGCTCCACTGTTTCCAGACTCCTTAATAGAGCCTGCAAAGGATTTGTATGATTTGGCCCCTACCTACTCTCTGGCCTCATTTCACTTCTCTTGCATTCTATGATCTAGTTATATGAGTCAGAGACTGCTATATGTACCTAATACCTGTTCTCCTCTTTCTCAGTAATTAAATCCTGAGTTTCAGCTGACTGTATGGCCATGGAATATGGATCTTTTCCAGCCTCCCTTGCAGCTAAATGGGGACATGTGATTAAGTTTAGGCCAATGGAATATAAGCTATGCCCTTAAGTGAGAAGGTTTGGTCCACGCCTTTCCTTTTCCCTTTCCTGCCGGTTGGATGTGGGAATGACGGGTGGAGCAGTCATTCGGATCACAGAGTAGAAGATGCCCGCAAAGGATGGCAGCACAAGATGGAGAGAGCCCAGGCTCCTGACCATTATGAAACTGCTGTAACAACCCTGGACTGCCTACCTGGACTTTTAAATAAGAAAGAAATAAACTCCTTTTTTATATAAACCAGTGATATACTGGGTTTTCTGTCCCGTGAAGCCATTTTTTTTTAATCTTAATGCAAAAAATCAGACTTCTTCCAGATTTTCCATTTTCTGGACTTTGGAACTTGGTGTAATTCTCTCTGCTTGAAACACTGCTACACGCTCCTGTCTATTGTCTGCTAATTTTCACCCTTTAAATCTGAACTGATTTTACCCTACTTTCTCAATTGAGTATTCCTTGACACCCTAGATGAGGCTAAACACTCTTGCTATTTATTCCTCTACACACCCTATTGGATCACACTCACTACATCTACAATTAGGTAGGGTAATGTCTGTCTTTTCTACCACACTACTACACACTCTTCAAGAGCAAGAATCTGCTTTGTCCACTATCATTCAAGTGCTTGGTACTCAGTGTATGTCCAACAAATATTTGCTCAGTGAACAAATGAATAATGCCATAGCCCTTAAAGATTTCTGGACCATAACTTGAGGATTTCTTGGCCTTAAATTTCAAGATTCCTACAGACTCCAACTGCAGCTTTAGTCCTGCAAGACACTCACAATGTAAACACTGTTTCTCTCCATTAGACTCTGGACAATTTTGAAATGTGCAAAAATGCCTTGAGCAAGGCTCAGCAACACTCTTTTTACCAATACTTCATATTCTCATAATACACCTAGGCACTCACTAAAAATGGAAAGTATTATGTGTACTCTTGAAATTTAAAAAAAAATGAAATAAAATTAAAGCGTACAACACCTTTTACTGGCATGACAAATGATGTCAGTTTACAGCTTTATGTACTCACCTTTTCTTTACACTGAAGAAATTCTACTTGGCTTAGCCATTTTCACAAATAAGTAAATTTTTGGTAAAAAATCTCATGAAGTTAAAAAAAAAAATAGGGCCCCAAGAAGGAGGCTGTGAGACATAAACTTTTTTTTTTTTAATTATGAGATTCAGGCTGTAGTCACTGGGTGACCTTGGATCAGACTATTAACTAAAATTTGCTTTGTTAATGATTTAGTAGAGATAATGTTGGTAACTATACCAAAAATTGTGTAATCATAAATATTCACAGAAAACCTGGTATTTGGCTATCAGTTTAAGTTCCATGGGGGTTTAAATGCGTAAAACATAAATGGTTCTTCAAGAATCTAAAATATGTGCCTTGGAAAACCTCATTTTTGCGTGCTGTGAATGACTTTTAGAATATGAGTTTTTCCACTATACTTTATTCTCTTTCCACGTTTATTAGATGCCTACACTAGACTCAGAAGGTGCTCTGCAAAAACTTCCAGAAGCCAATACAGCAGAATGGTTTTCAATGCCACTCCTTCAATCTTCTACACCTCCTTTCCCTACAAGGGGCCCCAGAGAATAAGTGATTCGGCGCCAGCCAACAGCACAAATATCTGTAGTACAACAATATGCAAAGGTATCTGAACTTGTAAAGATCTTCAGAGCAAGCCTGGTTTGGGCTTCCCAAACTAAGATTAGAGAGCAGTTTAGCAAGCGCCCCGGATGTGTTCCCGCACACTCACACTCCTATTTTATGAACCTGCAGACCCTAAGGGTTCTTGCTTGGCCTCTCCAAAGCCACCGCCCACCTACTGACGCCCTCCGGGGCAGCCGCCCTTCCCCGCCCCCTCCGTCGCCCGCCGGCCCTGACCTCCTCAAACTGCTCGCCCGAGCCGCCAGCGCCGCGAGCCTCCAGCAGCTCCCGGAACTGCTCCAGCGTGACAGACTCTTCACCACGGCCCAGTCGCTCTTCCAGCCAGCGCAACAACGCGCCGTGGTGCCTCGACACCAGCGACTCGCAGGGCGGCGCAGGCCGTAGGGCAGCCGCCGCCTCTCGCAGCCGGGCCGGCTCCAGGAGCGCCGCGGCTGGCGGCAGCGCCGGGCCTACGGGTCCGGGACCCGGGGTCGTACCCGACTCCGCGGCCCAGTCCTGGTGCGGGCCCCAGCCCTCGCCCCCGGCGACTGCCGCTTCGTCTTCACTGCTGTGACTTGGAGCGTTCCCCATGGGGACTCCAGTCGTAGGCGCCCGGCTGTGCCGCCGCCGCCGCCACCGCAGCCTCCCAGCCTCGACCTGTCAACCTCCGACGGCACCAGGGGGCGGGTACGGGGAGGGGACGACGGCGCCAGTGCGACTTCCGGCTTCCTTGCCGACAAGCGTGGATTGCTGTCGCAAAGGCGCCGTCAAGCATATTCTACAAGACCACGGAGAGCTAGGGGAGGACTGCAGGAGTGAAGGGTGAAACCTTGATTTTCAAAAGGGCTCAGCTGTCATAACGTTTACGTCATTCCGCAGCCTCCTCTGCCGCCATCTTTTTTGGGGGCGACCAAACTGCGGCTCAAGAAGGCTTTTCGCTGCTCCACTTTTTCAGCATCCCTCCATTTTAACAAGCTTTGCTGGAAAAATATGAGAAAGAGTTGGAATCAGGAAGCGAGTCTCTTATCATAGACGACTTCCTCAATCTTCCATCGTCCCCCTTAGTGAAAGGCGAACAAGGAAAAGTGCGTCGTGCCGGTGACGTCACGCTCGGCGTTTCCGCCATCTTAGTTGTGGGCTGAGAAGAGGCAATTTCTGAGGTGCGAGGGGATTGCAGCTTTTTAAATGCTGAGGCGCCGCGGATGTGGGCTCTTGCTGTGCTTGACCGTAGCGGTAGCGGTGGCAGCGGTGATGGCAGCATGGCTGATGGACTGGTGGAGTCCCCGCGCTAGATTCCGCCTTTTCTTACCGGAGGAGCTGGCCCGCTACCGCGGCGGCCCGGGAGACCCGGGCCTCTACTTGGCATTGCTCGGCCGCGTCTACGACGTGTCCTCTGGCCGAAAGCACTACGAGCCTGGGGCCCACTATAGCGGCTTCGCAGGTATCAGCGAGGCGGCTCACGTCTTTTCCTGCTCCGCTGCGGGCCAGTAGCCGCCTGCGCATCGTTCATTCATTCATTTATTCATTTGCTTTTTACCCCACAAATTCCATCAGACCAACTCGGCGGGCCGTGCCTGGCTGACCTATCCTGATCTCTGAAGAGTTTCCGTACTAATTCTAGACATTTCTTCAGTATGCCCCGGCCCTAAGTAACCTTTCTCTCGGTTACCCAAATTTCCCCTTAAAATAGTGCGTTTAATTTGAGTCGTTCTTGCTCCTAGTACGGAGAGCAGTTGTCTGCCCTCCTTAAAAAGGATTGTGAGGTTAGAGTGCGGGGAAGAGGTCTTAGTCACCTTTACAGTCTCTCAGAACTTAGCACAAAATAGTGCATATGTTAGCCCCCAAAGAACTTTCATCAAACTTACTCTGCCGTCTCATTTTACAGGTGAGGGGATAAAGGGATGTGATTTACCTATAGTCCTCACAAGTACCAACAGGACCTAGACTCAGAATACCAGCCTGTTACTTTTAAAGATGTTACCTGACCAGCCCGCAAATCTAACTGCTTCCAAGATTAAAAGAACAAACAACTAAAAATGCGGGGCAAACTTTGGGCTAGTAACTAGGCTAATACTAAATAAGCATTTTCCATTTGTCATTATCTTATAAGACTTGAGAGCTGCCTCTAGGACTTTTACAACTCCCTTCCCTTTTTCCAGGGAGAATTTAGGAAATAGAAGCATTGACAGGGAAGGAATTAAGTCCGCTTGGTCTTGCCAAACTCCTCAAATAGTCCAGAATGGAAAGGGACTTAGCCAGGGTTACACAGTGAATTAGAAGTGGAGCTGGGACTGGAATCAAGGGTTTGTTTTTTTCCCCTACCAATCGAGAGCACATTTGGTGCACTGTTCTGCCATATGCAGAGGTAACTATCTTGGCTGCCTGCACAAGTGTGGGCATAAAACGTTCCATTTCTTAGATTATTTTTCATTTGCAATGTGCTCAACTGTCATTTTTATTTTTAGTAAGCCAGTTTTTTTGAGGACTTAGTGTGTTCCTTTGTGCCCCATCCATTTATTGAATACTACCATGTGCCCTGTCATGTACCAAGAGCTGTGGAACTAGAAATGTCTAAAACATATTCCCTTTTGCCCACTCAGTTCAGTAGGGAATGAGATATGTGCGTTTATTCATTTTTTCCACTCAGTCAATATTTTTATTATTTTTAATTGAGATAGAATTCATATACCATAATATTCACCCTCTTAAATTATATAATTCAGGGATTTTTAGTATAGTCTCAGAGTTGTATAAACGTCACTATCTAATTCCAGAACATTTCGTGACTCCAAGAAGAAACCCATACATATTAGTAGTCATTCTCCATTTTACCCTTCTAGTCCCTGACAACTAGTGATTTTTCTGTCTCTATGGATTTGCCTAATTCTGGGCAGTTCATATAAATGGAATCATACAGTATGTGACCTTTTTGGTCTGGGTTCTTTCACTTAGCATAATGTTTTCAGAGTTCATTCATGTATTAGTATGTCATTCCTTTTTGTGGCCAAATAATACTCCATTGTATAGCTTTATCATATTTTTTTTTTTTTGTATATTCATCAATTGATGGACATTTGTGTTGTTTCCACTTCTTGGCTATTAGAAATAATGTTGCTATCAACATTCATGAATGAATTTTTGTGTGAATGTGTGTTTTCAGTTCTCTTGGGTATTATAGCTAGGAGTGGAATTGCTGGGTCATATGGTGACTTGTTTAACTTTTAGAGAAACTGCCAAACTGTTTTCCAAAGCAGCTACACCATTTTATATTCCCACCAGCAATCTATGAGGGTTCTAATTTCTTTATTACTTCACCAGCACTTGTTATTGTCCATCTTTTTCATTGCCATCCTAGTGAGTTTGAAGTAGGATCTCATTGTGGTTTTGATTATCTGCACTTTTCTAATGACTAATGATGTTGAGCATCTTTTCATTACTTGTTGGTCATTTGTACATCTTCTTTGGAGAAATGCCTGTTCAGATCTTCTGTCCATTTAAAAAAGAATTTTTTTATTGTTGGATTAACAGTTATTTTTATATTCTGGATACTGTACCCTTACCAGAGATAATTTTGATGTAGTCTAATTTATCTATTTCTTTCTTTGGTTGCTTGTGCTTTTGGTGTTATATCTAAGAAACCATTTCCTGAGACCAGGGTCATGAAGATTTAGCCTATACAGCTTTTGCTTTTTGCTAACCATTTTAGGTTAATTGTTTTTTTGGCATGGGTAGGCACTGGGAATCGAACCTGGGTCTCTGGCATGGCAGGCAAGAATTCTGCCACTGAGCCATTGTTGCACCACCCTATTTTAGGTTAATTTTTTATATATGATGTGAAATAGAGGTCCAATTTTATTCTTTTATATGTGGATATCCAATTGTCCAGGCACCATTTGTGGAAAAGACTATTCTTTACCCCATTGAATTGTCTTGCTACCCTTGTTGAAAATTAATTGACCATAAATGTATGGTCATTATTTATTGGGCATTTTTAAAGGATCAGGCACTGTATCAGATGCTGGGGAATCAACATTAAATAAGTTCTGTGTGTTGTCTCCTTTGATAAAACTTATCGACTAGTAGAATAGACAGACATTAAATAGATATCACACATTTAATGAATTATTTTTTGTGGTGAATATTGAAAGAAAAGAGTACTGGTGTTATGAAAGGCCCTAACCTAGGGTGAGGTGGGGAGTTGTAAGAGAGGAGGAAGTACACGAGTAGTTGGGAGAGGGAACTTAATTGTAGAAGTTGTCCCGAAGAACCTGGAGGATAAGAAAGAGATAACCAGGTGGAGATGTTGGAGCAGACAGAACAGCATGTGCAGGTCCCTTGAGGTGAGAAAGAGCTTGGCTTTTGAAGTCCAGCCTGGCTGAAACACAGTGAGCAATGACAAAAGTGGTAAGGCCAGTGGGGGATGCTGCAAGGTGCCAAAGCACATGTTAAGGGATTTGGACACTATCATAGGACAAAGAAAAGGCACTGAGGATTTCTAGGCAGAGGAATGACATTACAATTTGTGTTTAAAATATCAGCCCAAGTGTTGTATGGAGAAACACAATATATTAGCCTAAGTGTTGTGTGCAAGAATTAATGCAGGGAGCTCACTATACTATTTCAGATTGGAGGTGAAGATAGCTTGGGTTTGGTTAGTGGTAGCAGAGATGGAGACAGGTAGACTGGTAAAGGAACTACTTTAGATTTGGGAGCTGATTGGATGTGGGGGATGAGGAAAGTGTCAAGCACTACATTTCTGGGTCAAGCAACTTTGGGGATATTATGACATTTCCTGCAACAGGGAATACTAAAGCAGCTGCAGGTTTCCTGAACGGGGAGTGCTGATTACCATTAGTTCAGTGTAGGCCTTTTGAATTTGGGGTGTCTGTAGGAGAGCTAAGTGCTGAAGAATAGACAGTTGGATATACAAGTCTGGAGCTCCAGAGAAGTCTAAAGTAAAGATATGTTTGGCAATCCCTAGAATAGAGGTGGTATTTTAGGCCATGGAAGTGGATGAAAGTGTTAAGTGAGAGGGTATGGGACAAGAATGCATCCCTGAGGCTAGTAGAAAAGGAGTAGCTAGTGAGGAAAGAGGAAAACCAGGAGTGTAGTGTCCTGGAAACCACGGGAAATGATCAGCTGTGTTAAATGTTGCTGAAAGTAAATAAAATAATGTCACAAATACC
>PVIY010033863.1:0-27658 GCA_004026745.1 Myrmecophaga tridactyla | reverse complement strand
GAGACACTTTTATAAATTTTATATTTGTGAGTGTTTCCTGTTGATTCTGTTTCTCTAGAGAACCCTAACTAATACACATACCATCATCTCAGATTTTTCCTTCTAGCTGCTCCAGAACATTGGAGGCTAAAAGGAATATACATTTTTTTATCATCACTTTTTTCTTTTTTGTGAAAAATAACATATATACAAAAAAATCAATAAATTTCAAAGCACAGTGCCACAAATAGTTGTAGAACAGATTTCAGAGTTTGGTATGGGTTACAATTCCACAATTTTAGGTTTTTGCTTCTAGCTGCTCTAAGATATTGGAGACTAAAAGAGATATCAATTTAATGATTCAGCTGTCATATTCATTTGTTAAATCCTATCTTCTCTGTATAACAGCCTGCCCCACAGATTTTGGACTCTGCGTTCCCACGGTCACATGAGACTCTTTTATAAATTTTATATTTGTGAGTGTTTCCTTTTGATTCGGTTTCTCTAGAGAACCCTAACTAATACAGGGATGAAATGACATATTCAATCCTTTTTATTTGTCCCTCTCAAAAGTATTTCTGTGTTTCTGTTTTTCTTTTGAAGTAATGAATTTCCTATTTGTGTCTGCATGCATTTTCAATGTATGGTCTCATACCCTTGGATGGTAAGAGCAAATTAATAAGAAAATTCTTAAAGAGCTCTATTTTAATAGCTCAAAAATAATTACATGCCTGATATAAGTATATAAATTGGTACTTCTGACCTAAAAGAAAAAACTGAATGTAAATATTCAAAAGCTTTAGTCTTACTCGTACTGAAAACAAAGGGGGACATCAGAAAGAAACTGTCCCTGGAATTTTCCCTAAGCCAGCAGAAAACTCTGCCAAAGAGCTACCTCTGGAAAAAGCAAAGACCTTTTCTAATATCCTGGTCACAACTTTTAAAAAAATAAATCTAATAATTAGAAATAATTAAAAGAAGACCATAGAAACTCTCAAAATTCCATGGCCCTAACCTAAAACTTTCAAACCCAAAAACCCTGATATCTTTCTGTCTGTGCAACCATTTAATAATTTTTCCTATATTTAGACTTAGGACAAATTAAATGAGTTCAATATATTAACCAAAACTCAATCAATGTGCTTTTAAAGTTCTTCATAATTTTAGGATATTATAAGAACAATAGAAAGAATTGAATAATGAATTTTTAAATTGAACAAATGCAATTTTATTCCACTTAGGTATGTTCTCCTTAAATTTAAATGAACTTACTAACAAATTAGCTAATATTATAAGTACATTCTCAAAATTCCTCTTAAAGTAACCTAATAGGTTGCATAAACTGAGCAATGTATCCAGTAATATTGGCATTTAAATATAATAAAAATAAAGATATTATAACACTTTAAATATATCCTATTTAAGAAATAACTTAAGTTTAGTAAAAAATATGAATTGATTTTTTTATAGCTTTGATTACCTGAATTTCAAAGAATCTAGCTTTTGATTACTTGGTCATTTGTTACCTCAATATGTGAAAGAATTTGAATTTGTAGTGGATTTGTTAATATCAGTCAGAATATTTCTGTTAGTAAATGATGTCATAAATAGAGAAAACCTAATTCTTGGCTTCGAAGAGTTTATACTGTAGCTAAAATATACTTGTACCAGAGCATGGTGTAAAACAGTCACAATGAAGAAATAAAAATGCTGGAAGAATTTAACAGGCAGAGAGATTTAAAAAATGACCTAAGGAGTTCTCATAGAAATAACACATGTAACAACTTTAAATAAGAGAAAGTAGCATTTAAGCAAATAAAACTCTGAACTAGTTTTTAGAAACTGTAACTTAATTCTGTAAAGTAACACATTCCTGGCATTGTTTAGTGGTTGGGAATATTGTTGAAAAAGATTTGAGGGTTTTTTTTCTGGATATAAAGCCCTTAAATATCAAAAAGCTGACTATATTTTAAACTTGGGGCTTTCCTAACCTCTGAAAGTAGTGCTGAATTGGACTGAGAGATTTTACATATATTATAAAGTAATATTTTATGTATTCTGACCATAAAATACATAGATGCTTGGCTATGTTCTAAACCCAAGCATAAATTTCTTCCCTTCCTCCATTATTTTATAATATCTCTGTCTCTTCTCCCTTTCATGAGTATTATTATTGGAAGGAAGTGTGCATGTTCAAAAGCTTTGTGAATTTATTATCAAATTTATTTCTGATTATGTCCAGTCTAAATAAATAAAAAGTATAGGTGAAATAGATATGAAAGGTGATGTCCATAAAATAAATTCTGTTTGTTATAATCATTGTTAACTACAAGTCCTGAATGGGTACACAAAATAATAAAGAGTTAGGGGAAGTAAATTTTGTTTGTTATAATCATTTTTAATTATAAGCTTTGAATAATTATAAAAAAGAGTTTATGGAAGTGAATTCTGTCTGTCATAATCAATGCTAACCAAAATTTAATAAATCTGCTTATCATATATTTCAAAAAAAGGAAAGCTTTTATATCAGGCTGAATATTCATACAAAACTAAAGTTGAATATGCTTTCCATATTATTCATTCACATCTAGCTATATGGAAAGAGAGAGGGCACCTTACTTCTAAAAATTCTCCAATTATTAATAAAACTCTCATCCTTAAACTCCTTGAGGCAGCACAAACCCCTGCACAGGTAGCAATTATTCACTGTAAAGGTCATCAGAGTAGAAAGAACCCCATCACAATAGGTAATAACAATAGATGAAGAAACAAAAAGATAGGTTCAGACCCCGCCTCAGTTTCTAGTAATGCCCAGCCCAGCACCTGCTTATTCCACCTTAGAGCAAATAGACTTGGCCCCGTGGCACCACCCTCAATGAGGGATGGCTTTACCTAAATGATAAAGTAATCTTGCCTCAACAGCATGCACGGAAAATTTTAACTGACCTGCATGATCAGTTTCATATTGGCACCAAGCCGCTAGCCACTCTCCTACCTCAAGCCATAAGTCATCCCAGCATTTACTCGGAGCTCCAATGTATCACTAAAATATGCCCCATCTGTCAGCATTTCACCCCTTAAGGCAGTTTTAAACCGGCCCCCACTGTACCTAAAATGTTTTACATCAGGAAAATATCCTTATTAATGTTTATGTTGGTCTTATCCTTAATTTCAAAAGACAAGTCTTCTCACTATTAGGAAAAACTATTTCAATTTATTCTTTCACCTTATATAAGTAAGGTGCTAAAATAACTTAACCTATTACATAAGAAGTGTTTGGGAAGTAGTAAAATTAAAATACATTTTCTATCCCGTTGTGGGTTAAATGTGTATAGGTAAAATAATATTATTAATATGTTCAGAAACTGTATAAAATTCCTAAAATTTTAACAAGGTTCTCACTATCCATTTTATATCCTGATATTAATCAGTATGATGTTAAATAGTGGTATGATGTTCTTAGTCATAGTTTTAATTATTCTTTAAAAAGCTACAGATCAGAGAAACAGCCAAATTGTCAGTTGCACTGCTCTGCTCTAATACATCTCTAAAAGTATATGCAATCAACTATAGGTTAGAGCTGTATCTGTAAAAAGAAAAGCCATTAAAAGAGAGGCAAGATGAAGATATACAGTATATTTTTCTTTTAATTAGCATAAGACTGGTAAATTTGTAAAAGTGGAACAGAACAAAACCTCTATTATGATTTATTAATATACAATAACTGTCCAATGGGGAAGAAATTTATGCTTGGGTTTAGAACATAGCCAGGCATCTATATATTTTATAGTCACTAAAATATACTTCATTAAAAAATACTTATAAAAGTTAGAGCTTAGGTGGACCACGGTGGCTCAACAGGCAGAGTTCTCGCCTGCCATGCCAGAGACCCGGGTTCAATTCCCAGTAACTGCCTATGCCAAAAAAAAGTTAAAGCTTCTATTGTAAACTTTGTTATCTTTAAAAATTCTGAGGTGTTTTACTCTCTGTATAGCCTAATAGTTCTCTGGAACTTTAAGTGTCTGTGTGACATCTAAAACTCAAATTTGGTTCTCCAGCTCTGAAAGTTGCCACACAACAACAGTTAAAAAAAAACTAAAAGAAATCAAACTCCAATTAAAAATGTGATGAAACTGACCTGGTTAAAGCCAAGGTACATCAATATACAAGGTAAAAAATAATATTGTCTGTATTTTAAAGTTCTGACTTTTGTGTGAGATAAAACAAAAATGTTTATTTTGTCCAAAATTTGCACTATCTAATTTAATCTGTCTAGTGAATTAAACAACTTAATTCAGCTTTATTTAATATGGAACCTGGAATAAGGAACAAAATCTTGATGTTTTATACAAATTAATGTTTTATACTTTGCATTGCAAAGTATTTGGGCAGAAAATGAAAAAGTGTCTGCAAAGTCCCTTGAGGGACTGGGAAAGATAGAACTACTAGGAATTCCCCAGGTGGGCAAGCTTAACTTTTTTCTTAAGAAAGAGGGGCTCCCAATTTAATAAGCCAAGGCCTCAATTTTGAGGCTTACCCTTATGATGCTTATTTTATAACAATAAACTAGAGTTGGTGCCTAAGAGCTATCTCCAGAAGATCTCTGCTGCTGTTCAAGTGTGGTCTCTTTCTAAGCCAAACTCTGAGCTCCCCCCCCCATCAACATGGGACATAATTTCCAGGGGTGTAAGCCTGGCACTGGCAGCATGAAACATAATGGGCTCTGACATCACAGGACATGACTGGCCCTGACACTGTGAGACATAAGCTCCAAGGATGAGACTGGCCTTGACATCATGGATGAACTGACCAAAAGGGGGAATAGAAATAGAGTTTCAATGGCTAAGAGATTTCAAATCGAGTCTAGAGGTTATTCTGGAGGTTACTCTTATGCAAGCTTCAGCCAGATATTGCAAACTGCCACAATATAGCAAACCCCAACCAACAGTGTTCCTAGAAACCCTAAAAGATATCCAATGCTCTATAAAATTTTACTCATTAAGTTTGTTTTTCTGAAAGTTGAAACCTTCAGATTGTTCCAATGCCAAAAAAAGCTCTGAAACCCAAAGATGCTGGACTCTCCAAGAATAACAATTAGTTTCATCATTTATCCCTTTTCCCATTAATAGCAATGCCCCTTTTTCAACCTTGAAGCAGTTAAAAGAGCCCTGAACATCCTAACCACAAAAGTGAAAGGAACCTGTGTAATATTAAAAGAAACCTGTTATTTTTACCTCAACAATACAGGTTAAGTAGAAGAAATTTTAAAAATACTAAAAGAAAATATGGCCATAATAAATAACTTAGCAAATGCAGATGCAGAATCATTTTGGCTAGAAAATTTTCTCTCAAATTTTCTTTCATTTTTGTCCACCCCTTTGCGAACTATACTGCTCCCCCTCATTGGGCCCTTAATTAGCCTCCTATTAATTTTCCTCCTAGCCACTTGCCTCTTACAATGTCTGTCTAGATTTGTTCACAGGTCAATAGCAGCCATGATCAACCAGCAAAACTCTGAAAACATACTCCTGCTACAACAGAAATTTGAAAGTCTGTTCCTTTCACAACCAAAACATCGCTATCAACCTGTTCCAACAGAAAATGCCCCCAAACCCAATTAGTAATGCCACTGCTTGGCTTGGAGTGATTCCCTCCCCCCAACTATGCCCTTTTGATAGCAGGAAGGAACTAAAGAAAGAACACAACGCCCCTACCCTTTGGAAAACTGCTTTGAGCTAAGCTAAGGCAGTAACCCAAACCCAACCCCAGCTTCATTCAATTTTATTAAAAGAAAAAAGCAGGAACGCCAGGTCTCAGAAAAAGAACTTCACACATAAAAAGGGACTTTTTAGCCAGGGGACCCCTTAGCTTCTTTTGCAGCAAGATCCCCAGGCAAGCCGGCGCTGCACCCATCAGAAGGCACTGCACCCGTCAGAAGACAATAAACAACCATGCAGTCAAATCCTGTCCCTGCTTTATAACCCTCCCCTCCCAGTGTGGTTTTTCTTTTAAAACCATAAGCTCTCAGAAAGAGAGCTGGGGCCATTTTCTCTTTCCTTTCACTGTCAGGTTTCACTGGCTCCTGCTGCCTGTTTTTTCCTTGCTTTCTCACCCCAATAAATCTGTTAAGCTTTGACTCCCTGTCCTGCATGGATTCCTTAATGACTCTGTGCTTAACAAGAAGAAAGGAGGAAATATTCAACTTCCCCATTTGGAGAATTTCTGATATTCTTGTAGGCAGTGGGGACAACCAAAGCAATAGGCCAAGCCCTCCGTCTTCAGGTTAGCCCCTATAAACTTATCCCTGAAAAGGAAGGCTAAGCCTACTTAAAATTAGGCCTAAGAGTCACCCACAGAGAACCTCTTTTGTTGCTCAGATGTGGCCTCTCTCTCTCTCTAAGCCAACACAGCAAGTGAACTCACTGTCCTCCAACCCCTACGTGGGAAATGACTCCCAGGGGTGTAAATCTCCCTGGCAATGTGGAACAGAAGTCCTGGGATAAGCTGGCATCAAGGGCTTGAGAAAACCTTCTTGACAAAAGGGGAAAGAGAGAGAAATGAGACAAAATAAGAAAGATTTCAAATGGAATCAAGATGTTATCCTGGAGGTTGCTCTTATGTATTATATAGATATCCCCTTTTGAGTTTATGGTGTATTGGAGTGGCTAGAGGGAAGTACCTGAAACTGTAGAGCTGTGTTCCAGTAGCCTTGCTTCTTGAAGATGATTGTATAAGGATATAGCTCTTATAATGTGACTGTGTAATTGTGAAAGCCTTATGTCTGATGCTCCTTTTATCTAGGGTATGGACAGATGAGTAAAAAATATGGGTAAACCATAAACAAATAATAGGGGGAACAAAGGTTAAAATAAATTGAGTAGATTGAAATACTAGTGGTCAGTGAGAGGGAGGGGTAGGGGTATGGTACGTATGAGTTTTTTCTTTTTTCTTTCTTTTGCTGAAGTGATGCAAACATTCAAAAAATATTCATGGTGATAAATACACAACTATGTGATGATATTGTGAGCCACGGACTGTACACCACATATGAAATGTTTGTATGTTAAGAATGTTTGTATGTTAGTTTTAGCAATAAAAATATTTTAAAAATTGAATACTTCGGTGCTTCAAAGGACTTTTCAAAAGGGTAAAAAGGCAACTGACTCAATGGGAGAAAATATTTGGAGATGATATATCTGATAAGGCTTGATAAGGGCTTGATATCCAGAATATATGAAGAAATCCAACAACTCAACAGTAAATAAAAAAACAATACAGTTAAAAAATGGGCAAGACACGAATAAACATTTTTCCAAAGAGGAAATACAGATGGCTAAAAAGCAAATGAAAAGATGCTCAGCTTCACTAGTTATTAGGGAAATGCAAATCAAAACCACAATGAGATATCATCTCACACTTACAAGAATGGCTGCTATTAAACAAACAGGAAAGTACAAGTGCTGGAGAGGATGTGGAGAAGTAGGAACATTTTTTCAGTGTTGGTGGGAATATAAAATGGTACAGCCACTGTGGATGGCAGTTTGGTGATTCCTCAGGAAGCTAAGTATAAAGTTGCCTTATGACCCAGCAATCCCGCTACTTGGGATATACCTACAAGATCTGAAAGCAGGTATGCAAATAGACATTTGCAAACCAATGTTCATAGCGGCACTATTCACAATTCAGAATTCCCATACGATGGAAACAACCCAAGTGTCCATCAACAGATGAATGGATAAATAAAATGTGGTATATACACATGATGGAATATTATTCAGCAATAAGAAAGAATGAAGTCCTGAAGCACACAACAACATGAATGAACCCTGAGGACATTATTTTAAGTAAAATAAGTCAGACACAAACAGACAAACATTATATGATCTCACTGATATGAACTAATTATAATACATAAACTCACAGACATAAAAATAGAATATAGGTTTCCAGGATTTAGAATGAAGCTAAACAATAGCAAGCATCTGCACAGAATATAATGTGCAGAATTTTTAACTAGGTTAAACTTAAACCTTTGGACGTGGACAAAGATGACATAGCACATTAGTGTGAGAATAATTACAGTGCTGAATGGTGTGTGAGTGTGCAGAAAGGGGAAGTTTAGAGTCATGTATGTCACCAGAAGGAAAGTTGGAGGTTAAAACATGGGAATGTATAACCCAGTGAATCTTGTGGTGGGCAATGTCTGTGATAAACTGCACAAATATGAAAAGGTTCTTTCATGAATTAGGACAATTGTACAACACTATTACACAGAGTTAAAAATGGAGGTGAATATGGGGAAAATGTACCTATTGCAAACTATGGACTATAGTTAATAGTTCTATTTTAATATCTTTCGTCAATAGTAACAAATGTACTATACCAATACTATGGTTCAATAATAATGGGGTGGAAAGTATTGGATATACTTTTAAATTTTTGTTTATTTTCTGGAGCAATGAAAATGCTCTAAAATTGATCATGGGGTTGTATGCACAACTATGTGATAATACTGTGAGCCAGTGATTGTATACTTTGGATTGTTTGCATGGTGTGTGACTTTAGCTAAAAAAAATTGCAAAAAAAAATCTGCCTTTCCAACTACAGAACAATGGTAGGGAGGAGCATTAATATTAATGACTGCATAATTAATATTTATTCCATGCCAGGCATCCTTTTTATTTGATCTTCACAACTCTGTGATGTGGGCACTACTATTAATTCCATTTACAGGTCAGGAAATAGGCACAGAGATATTAGATTACTTACATTGCTTAGTTGCAGCTGTTCAGTGCCAGAAGCAAGGTATGAACCCAAGCCTGACTTACTTCCGGGATAAGTGTGTAACATAACAAACTGCTCGCTTTCCTTCTGTAATTCTCTGCTACATTATTAGGTAAAGCCTGCCTTCTTGCTTTCCTTAAGTCGTTGGTAGGAAATTGTTTTACTTTCCTGGCTGCTAAAACAAACACCATGCAATGGGATGGCTTAAACAAAAGGACTATAGTGGCTCACAGTTTTGAGGCTAAGAGAAACCCAAAATCAAGCAATCGGCAAGGTGATGCTGTCTCTGAGAAAACTGTGGTGTTCTAGGGCTGAATGGATCTTTGTTCCTTGGCTTTTCTGTGACATAACAATGCACGTAGTGGCCTCTTCTTGCTTCTCCCTTCTCGTCCAGGTTCTGCTGACATTCAGTTTTTGACTGCTCTGTCTCATTTCCCCCCCCCCTTTATAAAGTCTTCAGGAATAGAATTAAAACCCATCCTGATACATCACGAGAGCCACAACAATACTAGGATTAAATAATTGTGGGGACTGGGGAGAAGAGTTAAGGGGAATTTTTTATTTTCTCTTTAGTGTGGAAGTGTCTTATACGCTGTTTTCCTTTTTGGAGCAATTAAAATTGTCTAAAATTAAGAGTGATGATTGTACAACTAAGTGTGGATACTTGAAACATTGTTTATTTTGTATAGAATACATGCTATATGAATATATCTCAACAAAAGCTGCAGATTCAAAATAAAAAGATTCAAGTGTTAGAGAAAATGTGGAGAGAGAGCTATACCTATTCAATATTGGTAGGATAGCAGAATGGGGCAGCCACTCCAGATGATAATGTAATGGACCCAGGAGGCTAAATATAAGATCATCATATGATTAGGCAATCCCATTACTGGGAATATACTTGAAAGAACTGAAATCAGGGGCTCAAGTAGACATTTGCACACTGATGTTTATGGCAACATTATTCATGATACCCAATGGATGGAAGGGTTCATTGACTGAGAAACAGAGAGGTGAACAGTGGTGTATACATATGATGGAATATTGTGCAGCTACAGAAAGAAATCAAGTCAAGAGCCATACAATGAAGTGAATGAAGACATTATGTTGAGAAAAATGAGACAGAAACAAATGAGCAAATATTGTATGGTCTCTTTTAGAAAATACTCATTAAAAATTGGGGCATAGATAGTAAAATCTTACAGCAGTAACATTTATTCCTGAGCTTTAATTGTTATTTCTAAATTCTGGGATGTGTAAAACCTGGTATTTTTCCTGGGACTTTAGCTACCTGTGTTACACCTAAGACTCAGAGTTGGAGTTCTGCAGCTCTGAAAGTCACCATTCCTACATACAACAACCATTACAGAAGCCTAAAAGGAGATCAGGCTTCAATCAGAGATAAGAACAAAGCTAATCTGGTTAGGTAAATCAGAATATAGGGTAAAGGACGATATTGTCTGTATTTTAGAATTTCACCTACTGTATGAAGCCAAAGGAAGAGAGGTTTATTTTGTCCAAAACCTAAATTTTCTGTAGCACACAATTTAACTTAACTTATCTGGATAGCTCATTTAAACAAGCTAAACACACGGTGCCTAGAATTGGGCACAAGGTCGTGCAATTCTGCATAGATTAATGTAATACCCAGATACATCCCAAAATATGTTGGGTAGTGTGCCAGTATGAAACTGTTGTGTATCCCAGAGAAGTCATGATCTTTTATCCTCAATCAATATTGCTGGGTGGGATCTTTTTTATTGTTTCCATGGAGGTTTGACCCATCCCATTTAGGTGGTACATTTTGATTAGGTGGTTTCCATGTGGATGTGTCTCCACCCATTCAAGGTGGGGTTGCTTTAGTCTTTTAAGAGGGAACCATTTTGGAAAATGCTTTAGATCCAACAGAGTCCACACAGCCAGAGACCTGTGGAGATGAATGAAAATGTCCCTGGGGAAGCCACTGAAGAAGTGGATAGAGAAAGCTAGCAGACATCACCATGTGCCTTTTCCCAGTTGAGAGAGAAACCATGAACGTCATCGGCCCTTTCTTTAGAGTTAAAGTATCTGTCTCTGGATGCCTTAGTTTAGACATTGCTATGGCCTTAGAACTGTAAACTTGCAACTTAATAAATTCCCTTCTTAAAAGCTGTTCCATTTCTGGTATACTGCATTCTGGCAGCTTTAGCAAACTAAAACAGATTTTGATACCAGAGAAGTGGGGTGCTGCTGTGGTTTGCAAATAACAAACATGTTGAAATGACTTTTGCTTTTTTTTTTTTTGACATGGGCAGGCACCAGGAATCAAAGCTGGGTCTCCAGCATGGCAGGCAAGATCTCTGCCACTGAGCCACCATGGCCTGCCCTGAAATGACTTTTTAAATGGATAAAGTGAAGATTCCAGAAGAATTGTGATATACTTGATAGAGAAGACCTAGAATGCTTTGAAGAGACTGTTGGTAGAAATGTGGACTCTAAAGATACTTCTGACAAGCCTTAGACAGAAATGATGCACGTGTTATTGCAAACTGGAAAGATGGTGACCCTTGATTTCAAGGGCCAGAAAATTGGCAAAATTAGGTGCTAGAATTGGATGGAAGGCAGAATTTGAAAGGGATGAACTTGAATATTTAGCAGAAGAAATTTCCAAACTATATATGGAAAGTGCTGCCTGGTTTTTCCTTGCAGCTTGTATAGTGAAATGCGATAGGAAAGAGATAAGCTGAGAATTGAACTCTTAGGTACAAAGAAACCAGAAATTAATGGTCTGAAAAGTTCTGGGCTTTCAGAAGGGGATACTCCAGAGAATAGTGCCCCACATGAGGATTTAACCAAATGTGGAGGCAGCCAGCCATTTCAGAAAAAGCCAGGATTGGAGATGGAGTCATCCAGGAAGGATTTGTGAAAAGTTCTATTGTCTGATGGTTACTATCCTTGCCTACTATGTAGAAAACCAACAAGAGTGTTGTGGGACCTGTATAAACAGAACCACTGCCAGTTTGGACTAAAAGGGAGAAATTGAAGGAAGAATGGCTTAAAAGGCAGAATATGGAAGCTAAGTTTTGAGGCTAAGACACCTTGGGCCAGGAGAGCGGACCCACCCATGCACTTGGAGAGGGTGAGTTTGCCCCAAAGGCAGAGGGCAGGAGTTTCAGTGCCCCAGGCCTTGGGGAAAGTGGAGCACAATTCTTGGGGATTGGGAACAACCTTGTTGCCACCACATTGTTCTGAGAGCATTAAGCGTGCGCCCCAGAGATGGCAGAGAGCCAGGATGTTGCCCTGATGCTTGGAGAAGGTGGAGCTGAGAAAAAGGTGGTCTCCCCAATGTCCTTCAAGGTTGCAATTCTCACCCTAGCATTTGGAGGGAAGTGGGCCACTGCTGTGTAGGCCATTGGAATGAGTGGGACTGCCACTTTCTAAAGCCCTGAGGATAAATGACTCTGAGACTTTGAAATCTAATGGCATTTGCCCTGCAGGTGTGCAGAACTGTTTGTGTCCAGTGATCCTTGTTTTCCTTCCAATATCACCCTATGAAAATGGGGATATGTATCCTAGAACTGTGCCTCCTTTGTATATTGGCAGCAGATAACTTGTTTTGAGTTTTACAGGTCCAGAGCCAAGGGGAATTTTGCCTTATGACAGACCATGCCTTTAACTGACCTTAATGTGATTCTGTACTGTTTTTGACATGGTATTGTATTTGTATTTTTTACTGAAATGGTTTAAAGCTGTGTGATATTGTAATGGAATGAATGCATTTAGTATACTGAAGGAACATGTCTTTCGGGGGTCCAGAGGGTGGTATGTGCCGGTTTGAAACTGTTGTGTAACCCAGAAAAGTCATATTCTTTTATCATCATTCAATATTGCTAGGTGGGATCTTTTTTATTGTTTCCATGGAGATGCAACCCACGCAGTTGTGGGTGGTACCTTTTGATTAGGTGGTTTCAATGGCGATGTGTCTCCACCCATTCCAGGTGGGGTCACCTACTGGAGCCCTTTAAGATAGAACCATTTTAGAAAATGCTTTTAGAGCCAACAGAACCCACACAGCCAGAGACCTTTGAGGATGAAAGAAAGTGCTCCTGGGGGAATCTTTGAAGAAGCCAATACAGAAAGCTAGCAAATATCACATATGCCTTCCCAGTTGAGAGAGAAACACCAAGCATCATCAGCCCTTTCTTTGGAGTTAAGGTATCTTTCTCTTAGTTTGCCTTAGTTTGGACACTGTTAATGCCTTAGAAATGTAGACTTGCAACTTAATAAATTCCCTTTCTAAAAACTCATTCCATTTCTGGTATACTGCATTCCAGCAGCTATAGCAAACTAAAACAGGTAAATAATTTTAAATATTGGCAAAGTCCCTTGAGGGACTGGAGAAAAAAAATATGAACTATTAAACTTTCCCACCTGGGAAATCCCTTATATGCTCTCAAACATTAGGGACTCCCAAGTTAATAGACCAAGCCCTTGATCTTGAGGATTGCTCTTATGAAGCTTATGTCTGTAATGGAGGCGCTAAGTCTACCTAGAACTATGTTGAAGATTAACTTCCAGAGATCTTCTTTTGCTGCTCAGTTGTAGCTTCTCTCTCTCAGCAAACTCTGCAATTAAACTCATTACTCTCCCCCACTATGTGGGACATGATTCTCAGGGGTGTAAGTCTCCCTGGCAACATGGGACATGGCTCCCAGTGATGAGCCTGGCCCAGGCACCACTGGACTGACAATGCCTTCCTGACCAAAGGCATTTGTTACAGAAATGTAACAAAATAAAGTATCAGTGGCTAAGAGTATTCAAAAAGAGTTGAGAAGCTACTCTGGAGTTTATCCTTATGCAAATTTCAGCTAGATATTGCTAATTGTCATGATATACCAAGCCACAACTAACAGTATTCCTGTAAACCCTAAAGAAAACCCAGGCCTCTATCTGAGACTCTATAAAATTTCTCTCACTAAGTTTATTTTTCAGAACCCTAAAACCTCCAGATAATTCCTAGGCTAGATAAGCCCTGAAACCCAGAGTTACCAGTTTCTCCAAGAGCATCAACCAGTTGCATCCCCCTACCCCGTAATGTCAACACCCTTTTTCAATGTGAAGACACTAGAGTGGCTATTGCCCAAATATCCCTAAAGATTGAGAGAAGGACCAAAGGAGAAGTAGGAGTGTAATAGAGAAGATAGGATTTAATAAATGAGTATGACTACTGTATCATATTTATATACTTTTTTAGTCTCCAGTGTCTCAGAGCAGCGAGAAGAAAATACCTGACATTGTGGAACTTAACCCAAACTAAACATTGAAATCTGTTCTATAACTACTTTTTGAAATGTACTTTGAAATATACCATTTTTTGTTTAAATATTATACTTCACAATAAAAAATGTTTTAAAAATGTATATGGAAGGATAAGGAGCCCTGACTAGCTAAAGCCATCTTAACAAAGAAGAATGAAAGAGGAGGACTCACACTTTCCAATCTCAAAACACAGTAATTAAAACAGCATGGTACTGGCACAAGGACAGATACATAGACCAATGGAATTGAATTGAGAGTTCAGAAATAGACCCTCATATCTATGGCCAATTGATTTTTGACAAGGTGGCAAAGACCACCCAATTGGGAAAGAATAGTCTCTTACATAAATGATGCTGGGAAAACTGGATCTCCATTTGAAAAAAAAACAAACAAACAATGAGGACTCCTACCTCACATCATATACAAAAATCAATTCAATATGGATTGAAGACCTCAATATAAGAGCTAGAATATCAATCACCTAAATGAAAACTAAAACTTTTGGTCCTCAAAGGATTTATCATGAAAGTAAAACCACAACCTACATAATGAGAGAAAATATTTGGAAACCATGCATCTGTTAAAGGATTTGATGTCCAGAATATATAAAGAAATCCTTCAGTTTAACTACAAAAAGACAAACAATCCAATTTAAAAATAGGCACAAGACTTGATCAAATATCTCTCCTAAGAAGATATACAAATGGCCAGAAAAGAACATGAAAAGATGCTCATCATTATTAGCCATGACAGAAATGAAAATCAAAACCACAATAAGAAGGGGGGTGTTAGGTAGTTCAGTGGTAGAATTCTCACCTGCTACGCAGGAGACTCAAGTTTGATTCCCGACCCATGCACTTCCCAAAATAAAAAAAACAAACAAAGAAACCAACAAAAACAAACAAAGAAACCCACAAAAACAAACAAAAATTCAACAAATGGTGCTCAAATAATAGGATACTCATATGGAAAAAGAATGAAATGTGACCCTGACATACAGCATACAAAAAAAAAACCCACAATAAGATACCATTTCACATCTATTAGAATGTCTGCTATTAAAAAAATGGAAAACAACAAATTTTTAGAAAGGATGTGGAAATAGGTACACTCATTCATTGCCGATGGCAATGTAAAATGGTGCAGCTGCTCTGGAAAACCGTTTGGCAGTTCCCTAAGAAGCTACATATTGAACTACTATATGACCCAGAAATCCCACTACTAGGTATATACCCCAAAGAATTGAAAGCATGGTCTCAAACAGATATTTGCACACCAATGTTCATAGCATCATAACTCACAACTGCAAAAATTGGAAGCAACCCAAGTGTACATCAACCAATGAATGGATAAATAAAATGTGGTATATACATACAATGGAATATTATTTAGTTGTAAAAAGGAATAAAGTTCTGATACCTACAGAAAACATGGATGAATCTGGAAGATATGTCGAGTGAAATAAGCCAGACACAAAGGGACAAATATTGTATGATCTCAGTGATTTGAAACAATTATAATAAACAAACTCACCGAGTCAGAATCTAGAATATGTTATCAGGGGACATGATGGGGATAGGGAATAGGAAGTTAAGGTTTAAAATGTACAGGGCTCCTATTTGGAATGATAGAAATGTTTTGGTAATGGATGGTGGTGATAATAGCACAACAGTGTGCACACAATTAACCGCCCATATATACATATTTATATATATGAATGTTATCAAAGGGGGAAATGTTAGGTTGTATATATGGTAGCAGAATAAGGTTTTTTTAAAAAAATCCATGCAACTACACCATACAAACAGGGAATGCTATGTTAAGCCATGAATTTTAATTAATTGTTCAATTATAAAAATGGGGTATCACTAATTGTAACAAATGTCCAATACCAATGCAAGGTGTTGGTGGTGGGGTGGTATATGGGAATCCTGTATTTTATGCATGATTCCCAAAACTTCTCTAAGAAGGAAAATAACTAAGAAAAAAGCAGTTGGCCCTCCTGGAGCCCTGGCTAGACCCTCTGCATCCCCTCAGCAGCTCAGCAAGGAGCATCCCATACTCACAATTAAGATTACTTGTCCTGATTCTGGAATGGGCAGAATCACCCTTATACATGTATAGGGACCATATATGCCTGGTCCAAACTTTCTGTGGAGGAGCTGAGGGACTTGCCATCCTAGAACTTGTCCTATGCATAGAAGACACCTCACCAAGCACTCCTACAGGTTGCTCTGCAAAGACTGGAAAAACTACTTTTTCTCTCCTTCTTTTATTTTGGTAAGCCCTTGGCTTTCAAGGAAAGCTCTGTCATAACACTAGATAAATACAAGCTTAAGGAACAGATGCATCAGAGTCTCGATTCCATTTAGACTAAATTCAAGTCTATACTTTAAATACATTAAAATATAAAAATGTCCACATTTCAGTGAAAGATTACAAAACATATGAAGAAACAGCCAAAGCACAAAATTAAAGCATTAGAAACCGTCAATGTGGAGAACCAGACCTGGGACATAACAGAAAAAGACTTTTTAAAAATGGTCCTAATTATTCTCAAAGAGCTAAAGGGAACCATAAACAAAGAACTAAATGAAATCAGGAAAGTGATAGATAAACACAAAGAGAATATAAAAAGAGAGATGGAAACTATGAAAAGGAACCAAACAGAGCTGAAGAACACAGCAACAAAAATTTAAAACTCCCTAGAGGAAATCTACTCTCTATTTAGATGGAAAGGATTGCCAACTGCATTTCTGTATCCCAAAAAATATAGCATAGTTTCTTATATAAGGCATTCATTAAGCATACATTTATTGAATTAAAAAATAAAGACAAAATATATTTACTTATTCATTGTGAATATTATGGGTAGGAAAGAATTTTGCAATAAGAATCATAATTTTTTAAATTTATCATTCAGTTGTTATGATTTCCATAGATGTATTTTATTCTAAAATTTAATATTATTTTCACTAATTGGGGTGGGTGTGGAGAGTAAACTTCATGATTTTGACTTTCATACTTGCATCTATAATCCACTTGGAATTTATTTTTGTGTGTAAGTTGGAGGAAGGGATTTAATTAAATTAATTGTTTTCCTGTGGAAATCTAGCATCATTTGTTGGAAAACACTATTCTTTCTTCACTGCTCTGCAATGCCACCTCTGTTGAATTTCAAACATAAAATAGATGAGTCTGTTTCTGGGACTCTTTATTTTGTCCAAGACTTATTTCATTATCTCTTGCCAATACCAGACTCTCATAATTCATTAGCTTTATACTAAATCTGATATCTGTTAGAGAAAATTGTCCCACCTTGCTTTTCAAGTGGGTCTTAACTAGGTCATTTGCAAGTATATTATAGAATTAGCCTGAAAAATTCCCCCACAGACCATCCCCCTACAAAATTCCTAATTGATATTTTATATGAGATTACAGTAAATATAAACATCAATTTGAGGCAATCAACAGCCTTACAATACTGAATCCATGAACGTTATTTAATTATTTAATATTATTTTCACTAATTGGGGTGGGTGCGGAGAGTAAACTTCATGATTTTGAAGTTTAAACTTCTATCCATGAACATTAATTATCTTTCCATTTAAGTTATTTTTATTGTTTCTTAATAGGGTTTTTTAAATTTTATTCTCCATAGAGTGCTTGAAAAACTTTTGTTAGATTAATTTTTAGGTAAGTGATACTTTTTTCACTTTTTTATTGTATACTATGTATACAAAGCAAAAAAGGAAAAAGCAATAGTTTTCAAAGTACTCTTTAACAAGTAGTTACAGATATATCTTAGAGTTTGTCATGGGCTACCATACGATCCTCTCAGATTTTTAGTTGTAGAACAGATTTCAGAGTTTGGTATGGGTTACAATTCCACAATTTTAGGTGTTACTTCTAGCTGCTCTCAGATACTGGAGACTAAAAGAAATATCAATTTAATGATTCAACAATCATATTCGCTTGTTAAACCCTACCTTCTCTGTATAACTCCACCATCACCTTTGCTCTTTCTATCCCACTCTTTAGGAATGTTTGGGCTATGCCCATTCTAACTTTTTCATATTGGTAGGGGTTGTCAATAATATGGGGTAGGGAGATGGAACTATCTGATGTTCTGGAGAGGCTGGGTCTTCTAGGTTTCAGGACTTATCTGGTTCAGGGACTGATCTGGAGGTTACAGATTTCTGGAAAGTTAACCTAGTGCATGAAACTTTTGTAGAATCTTATATATTCCGCTAGGTGTTCTTTAGGATTGGCTGGAATGGTTTTGCTTGGGATTTGGCAAGTTATGATAGGTAGCAATGTCTAACTGAAGCTTGCATAAGACTGACCTCCAGAGTAACCTCTTGACTATTCCAACTCTCCCAGCCACTGATATTTTATTAGTTACACTTCTTTTCCCCTTTTGGTCAGGATGGAATTGTTGATCCCATGGTGCCAGGGCCAGACACATCCCTGGGAGTCATCTCCCATGTTGCCAGGAGACTTTCACCCCTGGATGTCATGTCCCACGTAGTAGGGAGGGCGATGATTTCACTTGCAGAGTTGGGCTTAGAGAGAGTGAGGCCACATTTGATCAACCAAAGAGGTCCTCCAGAAGTAATTCTTAGGCATACCTATAGGTAGGCTAAGCTTCTTCACTACCTACATAAGCTTCACAAGAGCAAGCCTCAAGATCAAGGGCTGGGCCTATTGATATGGGTGTCCCTAAAGTTTGACACAGTATCAGGGATTCCCTGATGGTAAAGTTTAATACTTCCATATATTTTCTCCCATCCCTCAAGGGACTTTGCCAATTCTTTTTTATTATCTGCTTATTATATTCTAGGATGTATCCAGGCATTACATTAAACTATACAGTATTAAAGGCCCTCATTCTTATTTTGGGTTCCCTGTGTTTCAATTGTTCAATAAGTTATCCAGACAGGTTGAGTTAGATTATGTGCTACAGAAAATTTCGGTTCCAAACCAAATAAAGCTTTCTTCCTTTGGTCTCAAAGAGTAGGTGCGGTTCTAAAATATAGATGCTGTCTTCCTTACCCCTATGTTCTAAATTATTTTAACCCCAACCTGTTCAGCTTCATTCTTATCTCTAAATATCAGGTCATATATATAAAACAGCCCCTCAAAATCCAGAAATAATAATTACCCCATTCGGACTAAATGTGTCTGTTTTAAGAGCTTACAATTTAGGTCCCTGTTTCCTTATAAGCATTTTCTAAAGGAGACCATACAATACTTGTTCTTCCATTTCTAGCTTATTTTGCCTCACCAAATGTTCCACAAGTTCATTCACATCGTTGCATGCCTCACAACTCCATTTCTTTGTGTACAGTACAATTTTTGATCATATGTATACACCATCATTCGACAATCTACTTCTTAGTCAGTGCATCCTTCAGCCACCTCCATTCATCAGGCATCATGTATAACGCCCAAAGTCCACAGTCCATCAACACTCTCACTTTTAGATAATTTCATTGTCCCCAAGAGAAAGATAACCAATAAGCACACCCTCACCAAATAAGAAATCCAAACCTCCCCTTAACTCTGATCTGTCTCCCCCATTCTTTACCCCTGCTGTTGCTGTGATACTACTGATGTTTTCCTGTTAAACATAGCCCATAGCATGCAATAGCAGTTTTCCCCCTGTACCCTGGACTTAAACACTCTTCGTACAAGAATCATACCTTTGAAATAGGCTTGCAAGTACTAATTTATATTTCTAGTGTTAATCAGTGGAACACATAGGTCTATACAACCCCTTTCAGTCATGTTCACCTTCAATATGGTAATATTATTTATAGACCCTCTAGAGAACCACCTTCACTTCTTTCTATTCCCTTACATTGGAGTTCAACCTCATTAGCTAACTGTTCACCCATCTCTAGCTTCTACGTTTCTCTATGTCTCCTATATTCTGTATTATAAGCGTCTGATTTTAGCTTATGATTTTAGCTTATTTTAGCTTTTATGACATGGTCATAAAAGTGGAATCATACAGTATCTATCCTTTTGTGGCTGGCTTATTTCACTCAGCATTATGTCCTCAAGGCTCATCCATCTTGTCATGTGCTTCAGGACATCATTTCATCTTACTGCTGCATTGTATTCCATCGTGTGTGTGTGTGTGTGTGTGTGTGTGTGTATACATCACATTTTGTTGATCCACACGTTTGTTGATGGGCATTTGGATTGTTTTCATCTTTTGGTTACTGTGACTAATGCTGCTATGAACATCAGTGTGCAAACGTCTGTTCGTGTCACTGCTTTCAGCTCTTCTGGGTATATAATGAATAGTGGTATGTACCAAGTAGTGCTATTGCTGGGTCATAGGGCAACTTGATATTTAGTTTCCTAAGGAACTGCGAAACTGTCTTTCATAGTGACTGTACCATTATACATTCCCACCAGCATTGCATAAGTGTCCCAATTTCTCCACATCCTCTCCAATATTTATAATGTCCTATTTGTTTAATAGCAGTCATTCTTAACAGGTGTGAGGTGGTATCTCATTGTAGTCTTGATCTGCAGGTAAATAATACTTTTGAATGCCATTACAAACAGTATTTTTTAAATTTTGTTTTCAATTTGTTGTTTAAATTTTTTTTTAATTGAATTTTAAAAATAACAGACTTTATTTATTTGGACAGTTTTAGGTTTACAGAAAATGTGTGCAAAAGTAGAGTTTCCACATGTTCCTTTGTCCTGCCCACACACACTGTTTCTCCTATTATTGAGATCTTGCCGGAGTGTGGTACATTTTTACAACTGATGAACAAATAGCTTGTTATTGTTTTGACTTGTGATTCCCTAGTAACAAATAATGTTAAGCCTCTTTTCATGTATTGTTTGCCATTGTATATCCTCTTTGGTGAGATGTCTGAGTCATTTGCCCATTTTGTGATAGGGTTGTTTGTTTTCTCATTGTTGGGTTTTAGTAGTTTTTTGTATATCTGGAAACAATTCCTTTGTCAGACGTATGTTTTACGAATATTTTCCCCAAGTCCATGGCTTTTCTTTTCATTCTCTTAATAAAATTGAATTTTAAATGTTGGATAAAAAACAAAAAACTCCCTAAAGGTATTCAACAGAAGATTGGAGCTGGCAAAAGAAAGAATCAGTGGACTTGAACATAAGACAATGGAAATCATCCGTCTGAGGAGTAGAAGGAGGAAAGAATGAAGAAAAGCAAATAGACCCTCAGGAACCTGTGGGACACCATCAGACATACCAATATATGTATTGTGAGAGATCCAGAATTAAAAAGAGAGAAGGGAACAGAGAGAATAATCAAAGAAATAGTGGCTGAAAACTTTCCAAATTAAATGAATGACATGAATATATTCATCCAAGGTGCTCAATGACCTCCAAACAGGATAAACCCAAATAGATCCACACATGGCATATTATAGTCAAAGAGTCTGTTGTGGATTGAATCATGTTCCCCACAAAAGGCATGTTCAGGTCTCAACCCCCGGTCCTTGGTTGTGAACTCATTTGTAAGTTGGACCTTTGAAATATTATCAGTTAGGGTGTGATCAAACCTAATGAGGGTGGGCCTTAATCCAGTATAGATGAAGTGCTTATAAGCAAAGGAAATTTGACATAGAAGGAGAAGCCACAGGAAGCAGCCAGAAGTTGGAATTCAGTGGAACTCAAAAGATAAAGGAGAAGACACTGCCATGTGCATTGCCATGTGATGAAAAATCCAAGTAACCCCAAAGATTGTCAGTCAGTAGAAGATACTAACCCCAGGAGGAAGCAAGCCTTCTGGCCTCTGAAACCATGAGCCCCAAATTCCTGTTGTTAAACCAACCCATTGCATGGTATTTGTGGGGTTTTTTGTTTGTTTTTATCTTGAAATATTTCAGGCACACAAAATATAGAGAATAATATAATATAATAAACACCCGGCTAAAGAAGTAAACACTTTCAGATACTCTCTAACTGCATTCCATCCCTCCCTCTCCAAGGGTAACCAGCATCCTGATTCTGGCATTTTTCATTTGTATGCATGTCTATACACTTTGACCATGCATATAGGTATTTATTCTTAAACAATAGATGGTACTATGTACTACATGTTATTTCACACAGTTTAAAATTATATATTAATAACATCATACTGTATATATCCTTATGCAAATTTTTACCCAACATGATGTTGTTGAGATTGGTCTATGTTGATGCAGGCATTTCTGGTTGCTTATTTTTCACCCTGTTAGAGCGTTCTTCCACTGCAAAAATGTGCCTCAATTTATTCATCTTTTCTCCTCTCGATGACCATGTTGGTAGTTTCCTTTTCCAGGCTTTGGAATGATGAAATGTTACAATGAATCACCTTGAATATGGCTCCTTGTGCACAAATGTAAGAGTTTTTCTAGAGACCACAGCAAGAGTTGAACGGCTGGGATGAAATGTCCATGCATCTTAGGACTGATCAGATTTTCCAGTCATTCCCCCCACCCCCAACACATTTGCTTCAATTTATACTGCTTCAAACAATGTCCTTTTGGTCCCATTGCTCCACAGTCTCGCCAAACCTTGGTTTCGTCAAATGACACCAGCGTTTCAAAAAGGGGAGTTGTTATCATTAAAGATACCTTGTGATCTCTGGTGGCAAAGGAGTTTTGGTGTTAATTGAGCTAGAGAGGTAATTTGAGGCCTTTCCCAAGAACAAGTCTACAAGAAGCTCCCATCTTCTCCAAATTCTAGACCAGGAGCCCCATTCTCTGGGCTCCTGCAGCTCCTGTTACTTCCCCCACTACAGCATTCATGACGTAAAGTTTTAATTACCTGTTTATTTTTCTCCTGACTCAACTCAACACCATGAAATTGGGAACTGCCTTATTCACATTTCAGCTCCAGAGTCAAATGCCAAAACTGGCACACAGTAAGCACTCAATAAGTGTTTGTTGAATGAATAACTGAATCAATGCTCACCACTGCCATATAATCTAGTGCCTAACACATCATAGAGGCACCTACATTTGGTTGAATGAATGATGGAAAAAGTACCCAAATTAACTAGATAGTAAAAAGAAGTTCAGGTGCTAAGGGAAACGTTTCTATTCATTTATTCCTGCATTCAATTTTTCAATAAGCATTTATCGATACCTACTATGTGCCAGGCTCATGGTCCCCATCTTTAAGGACCCAATGCTGTGATATTTTGCAGTGACATAAGGGAGCACAGAAAAGGGGAAATTAATCCATCTGGGGAGGGGAGGAATAAAGTCTTGCCAGAGAAAATGACACTCCCCTCAGTCTAGCCTTCTCTTCCCATCTCTGTCCTCCTTTCCCCACTGCCTCCCTGCCACCTCCTGAGGACCCCTCTTCTTCTCCAGACTGTCAAGATGGTCAAATTCAGTTGGCAGATCATGTCCCCTTTACCTTCAGTTTTCCTCAAATCAAAATTGCACAGGTCATCGTAGTTGAAGTATCAGCTCAAGTGCTTTTGAGTTTGGTGCAGGGAGGTAGATGAAGAAAGAGGTTTGCTTCTTTTTTCAGCTATTATTCAAGAAAGAAAATACCAGAGATGGAGAGGCTTTGTTGACATCGAGGACAAGGGCTGATAGCAAAGGGGGAGGAAACTTCAGTTTTGAGGCCGAGAAAAATGTCCAAATCGAGGCATCATCAGGGAATGCTTTCTCCCCAAAGACCGTTTACTGGTGATCCCGGCTCCCTTGTCACATGGCAAGGCACACGGCGACATCTGCTGGTCTCGCCTTTCTCTTCTGCATTTCCTTGTTTTTGTTTTTCAGCTTCTTGTTTCCTTGGCTTCCTCATGGTATTTGTTTTAGCAGCCGTGAAAGTACTATGCCGTTGATTTCCAAAGATAAAGAAAAAATTCTGAAAGTCACAAGACAGAAGCAACATGACACATATAAGGGAGCCTCAATAAGTTTAAATGCCGATTTCTCATGGGAAACCATAGATGCAAGAAGGCACTGGGATGAAATATTTAGAGAGCTGAAAGCAAAAACCTGCCAACCAAGAATTCTATATCTGGAAAAACTATCTTTAAAAATGAGAGCAGGGCAGGTCATGGTGGCTCAGCAGACAGAGTTCTCGCCTGCCATGCCAGAGACCCGGTTCAATTTCCGGTGCCTGCCCATGCAAAAAAAAATGAGGACAAGATTAAGACATTCCCATATAAGCAAAAGCTGGGTGAGTTCATTATCACTAGAGATGCTAAAAGGAATTCTACAGGTTGAAAGGAAAGAAATAGATAGTAGATCAAAACTACATGAAATTAAGTTTCAGTGGCTGAGAGATTTCAAATAGAGTTGGGAGGTCATTCTCGAGGTTATTCATATGCATCATATAGATATTCCTTTTTAGTTTTAAGTGTATTAGAATAACTAGAAGGAAATACCTGAAACTGTTGAACTGTAATCCAGTAGCCTTGATTCTTGAAGATGATTGTAGAACTATATACCTTTCATGGTGTCACCATGTGATTGCGAAAACCTTGTGACTGACATTCCCTTTGCTTTATCCTGTGATCGACAGATGAGTAAGAAAATAAAGACAAAAAAATAAATAATTAACAGAGGGGGATAAGGGATATAGGATGTTTTGGATATTCTTTTTTATTTATATTCCTCTTTTTCTGGAGTAATGAAAATGTTCAAAAATTGATTGTGGTGATGAATGTACAACTATATGATGATACTGTGAACCGCTGATTGTACACTTTGGATGGTTATATAGTATGTGAATATATCTCTATAAAATTTCATTTAAAAACACATGAAGAAATAAGGATCTCCAGTAAGCATAACGACAAGGGTAAATATAAATGCCAGTACAATTATAGTTTTGGTTTTTAATTTTAGTAATGGAAAGTAGTGAGGATATTAGAAAGTGGATAGATGGATAGATACATAGATAAACAGATAGAGTATATGCAAATGTGGCAAAATATTAAAATCGGTGCATCTGGGTAGATGGGGTACATTGCAGTATTCTTAATAGGGTTTGTATTATTTTTGTAACTACCCTTTAAGTTTGAATGTATTTCAGAATAAAAAGTTTAAATTAAAAAAAAATACACAAGCAAGTAATCAAGATGGAATTCTAAAAAAAGATCAGATAACATTAAGGCAAGAAAAGAGAAACAGAGGACCGTGAACCAGAGAAAACAAGAAGAAAACAAATTATAAAATGGAAGGCTTAAGTAGTAACATATCAATAATTGCCCTAATGGAAATGGACTAAATATACCACTTATAAGACAGGGATTGGCTGTCTTTTAATACAAGAATAGTTTCTATTACAAGAAACAAACTTCAAATTCAATGACATATGAAGGTTGAAACTAAAAGGATGGAAAAAAGATATAACATGTAAATATTAATAAAAATAAAGGAGGAGTGACTATTTTAACATGTGATAAACTAAATTCAGAGCAATGAAAATCATTAGAGACAAAGAAAGAGATTACATAGAGACAAAGAAAGAGATTACATAAAGATAAAAGGACCAATCCACTAAGAAGATATAATGATCCCAAATATGTATGCATCAAACAATAGTGCCTCAAAAACACATTAAGCAAAAACTGATAAAGCTAAAAGGAGAAATAATTAAATTCACAATTATAGTTGGAAACTTTAACACCCACCACCTACCAATGTATGCAAATACTATACCAAAATCAGCAAGGATATTGAAGCTTTGAATGACAAAATGAAACAATAAGATCTAATTCACATTTATAGGATGCTTTACTGAACAACAGCAGAATGTACATTTTTTTCAAGTACCTATGGAGCATGCACCAAGATAGATCATATTTTGGGTCAAAAAACTATCTCAAAAATTTCAAAAGAATTGAAATCATACAGAGTGCAATCTGTAAGCAAAATACTATCAAACCAGAAATCAATAATAGAAAGACAACAGGAAAATCTCTAAATATGTGGAAATAAACAAAGCACTTATAAATAATTCATGGTTCAAAAATAATTCTCAAGGGAATTAAATATATATGTATATAACTAAATGAAACAAAAATGAAGCATAACAAAATGTATGGGATGAGAAGAACTGAAAGCAGTGGCATGAAGAGACATCTGCACGTAAATGTTCATGGGGGCACTATTCACAATTGCCAAAAGATGCAAACAACCCAAGTGTCCATCAACAGACAAATGGATAAATACAAACTGGTATATGCACATGATGGAATATTATTCAGCAATAAGAAGGAATGAAGTCCTAAAGCACATGACAACATGGATGAACCTTGAGGACATTATGTTCATGAAATAAGTCAGTCACAAAAGGACAAATATTGTATGACCCCACTGGTATGAACTAATTGTAATATGTAAGCTCATACACATAGAATATAGAATATAGATTACCAGGATATAGAATGAGGCTAAAGAATGGGGAGCAATTGCTTAATATGCACAGAATATTTAACTAGGGTGAACCTCAATGTTCACAAATGGACAGAGGTGACAGTAGCACATTACTGTGAGTCTAATTAACAGTGATGAATGGTGTGTGAATGTGGTAGAAAGGGGAAGTTTAGAGTCATGTATGTCACCAGAAGGAAAGTAGGAGGTTAAAAAATGGTAATGTATAGCAGTCAATCTTGTGGTGGACGATGCCTGTGACTAATTGTACAAATATTAAAAAGTTCTTTCATGAGCCACAGGGTCAGCTGGACAGACCATAGTGCACTTCCTGGAGATGGAGAATCACCAGGGGGTCTACAGCACAGGTGAGGGTTCAATAGAACAAATGGAGGAAACAGGAAACTTGAGTCAGAGGCCTGGGAGTAACCAGAGAGCCCAAGAAAAAGTCTTTGCCACTGGAGAACTGCTTGAGAGACCAGGGGAAAAGCAAAAGAACCAGGTAATAGTCTGGATATAGAAAAGTGGCAGAGAATTAGGGGACAGAGGGATCACAAAACAGAAGGGAGTAATCAAAGGAGTCAGATTGTAGTCAGGGGGAACAAGGAACATCCAGAAGGATGAAGAAACAGAAGAACCAGATAAAACGGAAAGAGGAAAAACTGTTCAAGGTGCTGGGTAACAGCCAGAGGGACAGGCAACTTCCAGAGGAACCAAAGAACAGTTCCTTGGTTTAGAGGAGAATTTGAGGATATAGGGAAAAAGCAGAGGTACCAGGGGATAAGAAACAGGAAACACAACTCTGAAAAAGGGTAGCAGTCAGAGGGAACAGGAAACAGCTACTGAGGCTGTAAAACAGGTATATGGATCAAGGAAGACAGAGGACCCATGGAACAGTTGGAAAGATGAGAAAAAAGCCTCTGAGGCTAAGAAATAGCCTAGGTAGTGGTACTAGGGAACACATGAGGCAAGGAATGGTTACTGACTTTGGGGAAGAACCAAAGGGAAGAGCAAAAAAGGGAACACAGATAACAATCAGTCTTACATCCAAGAAATAACAGATGAACCAGGGAACAGACAAAAGGAATATTAGAAGTGTATCTGGTGTACCAGGTGATAGCAGCCTGAACAGAGAGATTAGAGAACAGCCAGAAGGAATAAAATCAATTACTGAAGCTAGTTCACATCAGAGGTCACTGGGGGCTATG
>PVIY010033862.1:0-27671 GCA_004026745.1 Myrmecophaga tridactyla | reverse complement strand
AAAGAAAAAAACTCACTCGTTATCCCACAGCCCAGACATAATCACAGCTCATACTTGTCTCATTTCTTGCCGTCTTATTTTCCCATGCATAAACTTTTGCTCACAAACTCAGGATCATATTATACATACTATTTTATAACTGTTTTTATCTTTTACAATATGCCATGGACAAATGAAGAAATATAAAAGGACGATAAATTGGAAAAGATGCTCAACCTCACTAGTAATTAAGGAAAATACAAATTACAATGACAGTGAGATGTAAATTTTCACCTATCACATTGTTAAAGATTTAAAATAATGATAACACCCGCTGCTGCTGCGGGCATGTGAAAACAGCCTCTCTCGATTGTTGCTGGGAGGAGTGTAAATTGGAATATTTTTTGAAGGGTAATTTAGCAGTATGTATCAGAAAGCTTAAAAACATGCATGCCTTTTGGCCTCCAGAAGTCCACTCCTTGGAATTCAAATAATCACACAAATAGGAGAAATATTACAACAACGTGAATCATAGTATTTTATCATAACAGAAAATTAGAAACAATTTTAATAATCCAGGATTGGAATTAGTATAATAAGTTATGGTCAGTCCATATAGCAGAATTCCACGCGGCCAATTAGAATGTGTACCCCCCCCCCACACACACACACACAGAAAAATATTCCCATATACAATGAAGGGTAAAAGTTCCCAAAATATTATGTTGGATTTCTGGCTAAACATGATAGGTTGAAAAAATGTTTTTATTTCAGCTTCCTCCTGCATCCCTACTAAAACAAAAGGATAAAAATAGCGTAAATTCACAAGGCCACAGTGAATGTGAGAGGAATGAGGATGAGAAGTTAGAAAAGCTGGGAAAGCTGAACAGCACGGGCCAGCAGAGGGGATGGCAACAATGAGATCCCAAAGCATGGCACAGCACCCGGAAAGAGGCAGGAGCCGGGGGCATCAGAGACCAAGGAAGATAGGGTGAGGTTTGGAGCTGAAGCAGGAGCATTCATTCGGTCCCTCGCTCAACAAGCAGAGGGCACCTGCTCTATTCTAGGTTTCTGCTTTCATGGAGCTTCTATTCCAGTGAGGGACACAGACGAGGAGCAAAGACAACACTGAGCATCTTAGGGAGTGATGAAAGCTCTGGGAAAAAATGAAGCAAGCAAACCAATAAGAAGTATTATGTGGGGAAGGGTGCAGCTTTAGAGATATGGCCAGGGAAGGCCTTCCTGAGAAGGTTACGGATGAGTAGAGACTTACAGGAAGAAGAGACTGAGCCATTCAGAAAGCCGGAGAAAGAGTGTTCCCATCAGATGGAATGGCAAGTGCAAAGGCCCTGAGGCTGGAATGTGTGGGGAAAGTTTAAAGAACAGTAAGGAAGCCAGTGCGGCCAGCACCAAGTGAGTAAGGGCTTAGCTGTGCGAGATCAAGTCGGGGAGATATCAGTTTTCCTGATTACATAAAGATGGTATTTAAAGTTGTGCGAGTAGATGGCATAATCAAGAAAATGAGGGTAAATAGAGAAGAAAACCAAAGATTGAGCCTGGGTGTCTCACAACAGTTAGAAGTGGGAAGATATGGAAGAACTAGCAAAGGAGATGGGAGGTGTGGTCAGAGAGGTAGGAGAGAACAGGGACGTGGCGTGTCCTGGAATTCAAGGAAACTAAGTATCTCAAGGAGGAGAAACTGACCAGTTGTGGCATATGCTGCTGAGATATCAAGTAAGATGACGTCTGAGAATTGAGGGTTTGCAACGTGGTGGCTGTCAATGAGCTGAAGACAGCCAGTGCAGTGGAGATGAATGCCAGAACAGAGTGAGTTCAGGAGAAAACAAGAGGAGGGGAATTGGAGAGTTCAAACCCACCATCTCCAATACAAATAGAATGTGAGCTATGTATGTAATTTTAGATGTTTTCATAGCCACATTATTAAAAGTAATAGGTGAAATTAATTTTAGCAATATATTTTATTTAAGCCAATGTGTACAAAATAGTAACACTTTCATCTGAGATCTTTTATATTTGTTTTCATACTAGGTCTTCAAAATCCAGCGCATTTTATACTGCTACAATGCATCTCAATTTAGCTGGCTACATGCCAACTGCTCAATAGCCACATGGAGCGAATGGCTGCCATGTTGGACATAAGACAATTCTTTCAGTGAGTTGTACTATAAATGGAAGGGAGAAATGAGACCAGAAGCTTGGGGGTGGGGGGTGGGAATGAGTTTTTGTTGTTTTCTTTTTCCTTTGTAATGAGAGAAATAGCGGGATGTTTATGTGTTGATGGATTTAGTTGAAAGCCTGTACAAGTTGCTGTTAGATCTCCTACCAAGTCTATTTTCCCACACACAGTGACTGTCCCTCCTCTTCCCAGCAGGAGCCTAGACAGGTATTCTGTGGACACTCAGAAACTTGGCCCAGGGGAAGGTGCGGGATATGCCCCAGGGGGGAAACAAGGGGATTAAACCCATGCATGCATCCTAAATGGTGAGCCCTTATCCCTACCCAACTCTTCTTGCCCTTTTCTTCCCCAAACCCTGACAGCCAAGAGTCCAGTCCCAGGAGGAGATTAGAAGATCTCTGTGTTGTTTTGGGGAACTGTAAGCCCTGGGGAAAGGACTTATGGATACAAACATTTAGGAGTCCCCTAGTGAGATGGACACGTCCCCATCTGATCACCCTCCTGGTACAGCTCACCAGTTGACAAGATCCATCCTTGAACATGGGGCTTTTAAACTGCTTTTGAATGCTTTGCTCTTAAATGTGAAAGAAAATAAAAAGGCTTACTAAGCATCATCTTCTAATATTTAATGTCGTGGACAGTCCTCAACGTGATACCCTGAGGCCAAAACAAAGAGTAAGTCACTGGGAAAACAGGGCAAGAGCAGAAGAAAGCTTAAAAACAACAATTTAAATCCTCAGAGATATGCAAGAAGATATTGCAACTAAGAATAGTATGCTACATAAGAGAAAAAAGGACAAGAGTGCTTGGAATTTAAAAATATAATAACAGAATTTTAAATTTTAAATAGAAGAACTGGACGGTAAAATTGAAGAAATAACTCAGCTGTAAGAGTTGCTCTTCTCCATAAAGGAACAGAGATGAAAAAAAGGAGTAAAAAATTAGGGGAAAAAATTAGAGAATCAGTTGAGGTAATTCCACATCTCACTAATAGATTTCCAAAAGAAAGAATAGAAAAAACAGCAGGGAGTAAATGATCAAAGAAACAATACAAGACAAGTTCATAGAACTAAAAGACCTAAGTTTCCAGATTAAAAGGTCCACTGAGGATCCAGAAATGTGAATGGAAAAGCCCCACCATAAGGCCCAGCATTATGAAATTTAAGAGCTTTAGGCACAAAAAAGATGATCCTAAAAGTATACAGACTGTACACAAAGAATAGCATCAAACTTCTCAACAGTAAGAGTGAAAACTATGGGGCCACAGTGGCTCAGCAGGCAAGAATGCTTGCCTGCCATTCCAGAGGATGTGGGTTCAGTTCCTGGTGCCTGCCCATGTATTAAAAAAAAAAAAGGGTGAAAACTATAAGACAACAGAGCAAATGCCATCAGAATTCTGAGGGAAAATTTTATATGCAGCCAAAATATTAACAATTGTGAGGAAGGAATAAAACTTTCAGAAAAATAAATTCTCAAAAAAATGTTCCTCCCTACACCATTTTCAGGAAGCTATCAAAGGAAGGATTCCATCAAAAAGAGGAGCAAACAATAAAAGAGGAAGCTTAAAGATCCAGGAAACAAAAGATGCAGTAGAAGAAAGAGGTAAAAGAACCACAGCTGTACCGCAAGCCCTGAGAGCAGGCAGTCCTGCTGGGCAGAGGGCTTCAAGAGGGCCGTCCCCAGGAAAACACACACCAGCACAAAGAAATGGTAGAATAATCCATGTGTTTGGCCATGTGGAAAAGAGTATTCAAAGGAGTCTTACAATTCTTTTGAATAGTAATAGTGACATAAAAGTCTAAGTGAGTTAAAAAAAAAAAATAGCTGCTATTAGCTCCAAGTTGCATAAGAAAAGAAATAGAGTCCTAGTGCACTCCAGGCTCAACAGGGAAGATAAACATTGACTCAACATTTAACCAAAAATTGTGAGAACTTAGGTAGAGTCCAACTGAGCCCACCCAGATATCTAGTCTAGAGAGCTGTGAGCTAATAATGGGTGTTATTTTATGCTACTAAGTTTTCTGCAGTAATTTGGTATGCAGCAATTGAAGACTAATACAGTTTACAAGTATTTTTTTGGTTCACGAGTGGACAGTTCTTCTGGGTTCACTCATGTGTGCATGGTCAGCTGTGGATCAGGTAGGCCCCTCTGCTGATCTAGACACTCTTACATGTTTCAGGGCTACCTGGCTGGAGGCTGATCTGGATGGCCCCAGCTGGGACAAGCAGGCCTGACCTCACATGGACTCTCATCCCCCAGCAGGTTAGCCTGTTTGTTCATATGAAGCTGCTTAGGGATCCGAGAGGGGGAGCTGCAACGCCTCTTGAGAGGCTGCTACATCATTGTTCTCTTGGCAAAGCAAGTCAAAAGGTCAGCCTAGATTCAAGGAGAGGGAAATAGACTCAAGCTCTTCATAAGAGTTTCTGCCAAGTCACATTGCAACAGGTGTAGATTCAGGGAGGGAAGAGTGGGGCCACAATCAATCTCCCTCATTCCCTCATCTCTGAAAAATCACCAGCTTTGAATCTTAAG
Organism: Myrmecophaga tridactyla; assembly: GCA_004026745.1. NCBI lineage: Eukaryota > Metazoa > Chordata > Mammalia > Pilosa > Myrmecophagidae > Myrmecophaga > Myrmecophaga tridactyla. The sequence goes on along the minus strand of PVIY010033862.1, from coordinate 22,962 downwards.
TCATCACACAAATCTACCCTCTGCCCCTCGTTTTTGCTGCAGAACTTCGTGGTCGCCATGTCACACCTCCTTTCTCATTGATTTTTTTTTAAGCTTCTGGATTGCTGGATTGCTGTGATTGCTCTTTTATTTTCCATAATTTCAATATACTTCAAGATTATCCTTCCAACCACCCGGCCTCTCAGTGCCCAAGGTCTTCTCCTTCAACAATCTTCTTCTTCCTCTCCCATGGCCGTACTTGAGACTTATCATTACCAATAATCACTCCATAATTTCCACTTCATGCCTCTACTCTCTGAATACCACCTTATGACTCTCCAGGTCATTCCTTCTAGTGCCTCTCTCCCACCAAAATGTAAGCTCCATGAAGGCAGGAATTTGTTTACTCTGTATTTTTCACCGATGTGCATAACAAGGGCCTTGAACAGTGCCTGGCACATAATAGGCACTTAATAAACATTTTACACATGAATGTGTAAGGTCCTAGAAATATCTGATTTTAATTTTGATCGAAATTTCCTAGAAATCAGTTTAGATAGAATTAATAGTTTTACAATATTGAGTCATTTTCTTCAGAAATATGGTTTCTCTCCATTATTCAAGTTTTATTTTAAGTTTTACCAAAGAGTTTTTCCTTAGGTAAATTCCACACCTTCTTATCCTAGATTCTTGTATTTTTTATGTTATTATTATTTAATTTCTTCTCAGTTCTTTTCCAGCTGATTTCTATGTTGATTTTTTTTTAAGTTGCGTATTTTGGCAACCTTTTTTGGTGGAAATTAGAAATCAAATGACTAAGTATGACTAGGGACTGTTTATCTCTCTCTGTCTCCACTGCCACAGTCCAAGTCCATACACATCTCTTGCCTGTTTTATGGCAACCGTCTCCTAATTACGCTGCACCTCCATTCTTCCATCTTCCCAATCCCAGTCTCAGCTTGCACCCAGAATATCCCAAAGCCCCTATCTGATCCCACTAGGTCCTAAAGAGAGCAGACCTTCTTCAACCAAATCTGAGCAACTCTAATTTTTTTTTTGCTTCTTCTAAGGCAAACTTTTTTGTCTGTCTATATTCCTACTGGTTTTATTCCATCATTTGAAAAAAGCCAACAGAATGTGTCTGTATGTATATCTCTAATAACTAATTTGGACATTTTAATTTGTGGTTTTACTAATTTCTTCATCTTTGAAAAGGTTTCTTCCATTGTAGCTTTAATTGTTACTTCTGGCCCACATTCTCTTCTCTTACTCAGGAATATCAATTAATTCATGAATACCTATTAATTAATTACCAATGAATTAGGTCAGTTTTCTCCCTCATTTATATCAACCATTGCTGTTTTGTTCTGTTTTTTTTATAAACTTTATGTTTTAGAATGGTTGTAAGTTTATAGAAAAATTGCTTGGGAAGTACAGAGAGTTCCCATATATACCTCCCCCACCCTCCACTCACCCTTAACATTGATGTTTTGCATTAGGGTGGTGCATTTGGTACAATTGGAGACTCAATGTTCAGTCATTGTTTTATAAAACTCTGTTTCCTTTCCTTGGCTTTCACCAGAGCTTCTGTTTTCTTCCATTACACCGATTCAGTTTTCTGTGGTTTGTTTTTTCTCATTACTGCTTCTAATGCCAATTTTAATTGTGTGATTTAATTTTATTTCCTTTTACAATATTGCTAGATCTGATGTAGCTCTACTTTAATTTCTGCTAAACTCATTGCCAGATTCCCTTTCAACTCAATCTTTGGTCTTATCATCTGTTGTAATATATTCATGTTCTCCTGACTTTTATTGACAGAGCAAAGTAAATGCTTTCTAAAATCTACTTTTGCTTCCTATGGTAAACTGTCTCTAAAAGTTTGTGTTCCTTATACAGTTTCCACATTTCACAATACAGAATCTTTTTAAAACTCCAATGCTGCCCCCACCCTTTCCCTGTTCCCTCATCTTTTTCTTTTTTTCAAAGCGAGAAAGAGTAATAAGAGATCAGATGCCCTATCAGCCCCAAATCAGTCCCCAATAATTTTTAAATTTTATTTTGTTTTTAAAATATTTTTATTTAAAAATAGTCCATCTATAGTATACACTTAATGGCTTACAATATTATCATATAATTGTGTATTTGTCACCTTGATCATTTTTAGAACATTCACATCGCCCCAGAAAAAGAAATAAAAAGATTCATACATGCCATGCCCCTTACCCCTTCCTCTCATTGACCACTACTAGTTCAATCTACCCAACTTTTTTTACCCCTTATCACCCTCAATTATATATTTACTTTTATCCTTGTTTTTTTTCTCATTTGTCCGTACCCTGGATAAAGGAAACTTCAGCCACAAGGCTTTTACAATCACATGGTCATGTTGTAAAAGCTATATAGTTATACAATCATCTTCAAGAATCAAGGCTACTGGAGCACAGTTCAACAGTTTCAGGTACTTCCCTCTAGCCACTCCAATACACAGCAAACTAAAAAGGAATATCTATATGATACATAAGGATAACCTCCAGGATAACCTCTTAACTCTGAAATCTGTCAGCCACTGAGACTTTATTTTCTCCTTTCTCTCTTCCCCCTTTCTCAATCCCATGATGCCAGGTCCCAGCTCATCCTCAGGAGTCATGTCCCACGTTGGGGGGTGGGGTAGGGAGGGCAGTGAGCTCACCTGCTAAATTGGCTTAGAGAGAGACCACATCTGAGCAACAAAAGAGGTTCTCTGGGGTGACTCATAGGCACAATTATAAGTAAGCTTAGCTTTTCCTTTGCATGGAATAAGTTTCATAGGAGCGAACCCCAAGATTGAGGGTCCAGCCTATTGAATTGGTTGTTCCCACTGCTTGTGAGAATATCAGGAATTCTCCAAATGGGGAAGTTTAGTATTTCCTCCTTTCTCCCCAAGGGGACTTAGCAAATATTTTTTATTTTCTGCCCAAACTACTCTGGGATGTACTGAGGCATTCCACTAACCTATACAAACCAACAAGGTCCCACTCTCTATTCAAGATTTAATGTATTTATGGTGTTTGAATAAACTGACCATACAAGTTAAATTAGATAATGCACTACCCAAAATACAAATTTTGTACCAAATAAACATCTCTCCCTTTGGTTTCTCACAAAAGTTAATGTTTCAAAATATGGACCATATCATCCTTTACCCTGTATTCTGGTATACCTTAGTCCTATTCAGAATCAGACTCATTTATATCTCTAGTTGAAGTCTGATCACTTTTTCAACTTTTTTAACAGTTGCTATATGGAGTAATGCTGACTTTCATAGCTTCAGTGCTCTAACTCTGAGTCTCAGGTGTCAAATAAATACAAAGTTTCAGGGAAGGACCAGGTTATATACAAACAGCTCCGTATCTCAGATTTAGAAATAACAGTTACAACTCCTGAATATATGTGACTGCTGTAAGAGCTTACAATCTAGGACCCTTTAAATAGGCGCCAACCTGATAACCCATGCTCTCGACTTGAGTTCACTGAATTTTTATATTATAGTTATTCCATATGAGTGAGGCATGATAACATTTGTCTTTTTGTTTCTGACATTTCATTCAGCGTATTGTCCTTAAGTTTCATTCACCTAGTTGCATGCCTCACAACTTCATTCCTTCTGGCAACCGCTCAGTAGTCCATTGCATGTATACACCACAGCTCCCCCTTCCATTCCTCAGTTGTTGTACCCTTAGGCCACCTCCATTCATTGTGAACACCCACGAACACTGTGTTCACTCATCTTTACTGTTTGCCAGTGAACAGGCTGGAATTTCCTCCTGGCTCTCCTCAAATCTCAAATTGGAAAGTTGTTAGCTGTGACAAGACCCCCAACCATCATTCTGATGGGCTTTTCTTACTTAATTTGATTACTTATGTGGATTTTGTGACTTGAAGAGGAATCTCCTGGTGGAGCCGCCAGATCATGAGGAGTTCTTTCCTTGCAGGAATAATGAAACTCTACAATTCCAAGACTGCGCCTCTTCTCTTCTCTCCTGTTCTTTTTGGTGCAGATTCCCCTCAAGCCTGTCTTGTCCCCAGATGCACAGCTCCCAACAGCTCTTTACTACTGGAGACTATAGTTTAGGGGACTTTAAATGGGGGGCAGGGAGAATGATGAGGTGTCCTTGAACCAGCTCTGGTTACCCTAGAAATTCAGCAGGGGTAGTGTCCCTCTCTGGTCATGAGGTAGGGCAGCCAGGAGGACGGAAGGGTGAAGGAGATCCCCTGCCATCTTTTCCTTCTCTGTCCTCCTGCTTCTGCTCAGGCTTCATCTTTGCATTGCCTACTGAAAGCCCTTCCCGTGGGTTGGCAGATCCTCAGATGGGAGCCCTGGTTCCAAGCAGCTGTCAAAACCTGCCTTTTATTTTGTATCAGACATGGAAGGGCAGGAGAGTGTAGACAGTTCTAGAAAGTCTTTTGCTTTATTTTGCAAACAGACAAGAGTTCTGTTCTGTTCTGTATCTTAGTGCTCTCAAATCTACCCTATCATTTCATCCACAATCATCTGTGAGGTAGCTGAAATATTAGACCATTTTACAGAGAAATCATAAAAGCATTTTCAAGGTCACCCAGCTAGAAAGTGACAGAGTTGGAACTCTAGGGCAGATGCATATGGATAAACACCTGACTCTCAGCCACCCTCCCAGTCATGCTTAAAATCCCCTTGGCACTGAATGCTGGCCCTGTGCACTGGGGGTGGGGTTGACGCTAACCCTTTCACCCCTGCCTGCCTCAGGCCCTTCCCTGAGGCATCTTCCGCGGCCAGGTCTGTCTCCGCTGCATCATCTACAATGTGGAAGAAGCCCTCGGCTGGGTCAGCCCTGCCCCCTGGGTGATTCCTGCCCCTGGGTGATTCGTGCCGCTGGGTCAGCCCTGCTCCCTGGGTAATTCCTGCCCCTGGGTAATTCCTGCCCCCTGGGTGATTGCTGCCCCTGGGTGATTGCTGCCCCCTGGGTGATTCCTGCCCCCTGGGTGATTCCTGCCCCTGGGTTATTCTTGCCCCCGGGTCAGCCCTGCCCACTGGAGCCCTCTTACCCGCCCTCCTCCTGTACCCTGCCCTAATTACTAGGTACTTGCCAACGTTGCTCTTTCCTGCAAGATCCAGAGCAATGCTTGGAGGAGGCCCAGGCTCCATGTCCTTCCTTACCCCTCCTCCTGGGTCTGAGCCCGGGCCCTGCCCCTCGCCATCCCCGTAACCCTCACTCCTCAGACTCACTTGACTGCCTGGGCTCATGAGGCTTCAAGGCCACCCGGAAGAACGTCCAGAGCCTCCAGATGGCTCTGGTGTGGGGGAAGGTCCCTCTCTTTGGGAGGAGCAAGGAGGGATGCACAGTGCCTGGGTACCCTCTATGTGCCAGGCAGCAACCAGGGCTGTCTCACATCATCACCTTTTTTAGCCCAAAATGTCAACCTGGCTCTGGCAGTACCAGGAGTCTGAGGTTCCCTGAGGCTGTGCAGCTTGAACCACAGAGGTCCCTTTTTCCAGTGCCACCAGCCCAGTGTCTTCCCTCCCCTCCTGACCTGTGGCCCTGTGGTCCCCGGCATGGCCCCCTCCGCAGTCATGCTGTCTGGGGAGGTCACTCTCAGCCCCACAACATCCTCCCAGGACGCAGAGCGCCTCGGGGTCAGCGCCAGTGTGTGATTCATTGGGTCTATGCCCAGGGCTCAGCACAGGGGAGCTGGAGGATTTTTGGTTCAAGTCCATCTTTCTTGAACATGTATACTTGGCAGGAATCCACCCGTCCCTTCAGAACCTGCTGTCCCCACGGAGAGAGGCTTCTGGAGCTACAGCATCTTCAGTCTGACCTTGCCACAGCCAGAGAGAAACCCTGTCCGACAGCCCTCCAGACAGGGCAGCTGCTTCTGTCTAGATTTCATCCACATTAACGACCAGGGCGCAGCCTGAAATGAACGATGAAGAGACCCTAAGTCCTCTGCCACCAGCCAGCCTTGATGGCGGGATGGCTCACGCACGTCTCCTTGCCCTTCCCTGCCTGGCTAATAGGTTAGCCAGGTCCGGATCCCAGCTTGTGTAGGATCAGTGACAACCCCCTTGATGAGACTGCAGATTGGGGTGGGCAAGGAGCGCCCGCCCAGCCCTGTGGGGCACCCCGCAAGGCCTCCAGACAGGGTGGGGGTGAGCCTTGCCCTGCGGGCCCCACGGCATGTGGTGGGCACAGAGGGTGAGGGGTCAGGGCCAGGGCTTGCGCTCTGCCAGGCAGCCCCGGGCTCAGACTCTCTTCAGCTGTGTCACCCCAAGCACTTCACCTAAGGTCTCTCAGGTCCCTCCATAGACAGGGCATTGGTGCTTTTTCCCGTAAAAATGATGCAGTATGTGTGTGATGCCTAGCAGAATGCCCGCTCGGAGTAAATTCTCAGTAAGTGCCAGCTGAATTTAAACCGGCTTCGTAGGCATTTTAAAATTATTATTATTATTACTAATTGCAGGATTCTATGCATGTCTGCAGAGTACGAACACGTCTGTGTGTGTATCTCCATGTTTATGCTCCTATATTCCACATGTATGTCTCACTCACCCCACCCCCCACACCATCCCCTTCTTCTCATCGCTCAGCATCTCCTCTGAGTTATGGGCTAGGATGAGAGGAGAAGCAGGTGAGACACTGCCTTGTTCTACAAGATCAGCATATGTCCACGTGTGTCTGTGTCTTGCTGTGTGTGCGTGCAAATCGGTGCATGGCCGAGGGCGTGTGTCTGTAGTGATGACTCCACGTGTCAGTGTGTTTGTACATGAGCGTGCCCATGTGGGACTCTGTGTGCATGCGTCTGATTGCACGCGCGTCTGAATATGCGTCTGTCCCGGCGATGTCGACGTGTCTCTGTGCCTCTGCGTGCAGCTGGGCAGGGAGGGGGGCCGGTGAGGAGCCGCAACTGTCAATCACCCCCTCCCACCTGAGGTGGAGCGAGGCAGGCCCGGGCTCCAACGGAATCAAGCGTGGGCTCCTCTCTGCCGATCAAGATCTATAAATAAAGTTGTCTCTCTGGCATGTTCCACACCACACGCGGCTCTTTAATAAAATTGGCTGAGATTTGTGGATAAGCCTGAAGCAAAGTCAATGCTCGGTGTCAATCCCACGCTAAGAGGGGCCTTCAGGGGTCAAGCTGCTTCCTGTATATGATTCCATATCAAAGATATGTCAGCTGAGCGCTAACCGGCTCCCGGAGCACAGGGAGACGCTGAGCTCTGACCAGGTTCACATCACTGTCCTCCGGCTGAGGTGCCCATGTGGCAAACTGGAGAGGAGGGAGGAGACACAGCTGAGTCAGCTTCTCTGTGGAACTCAACTACTCCTCAGAAGCTTTGGGATTGCTGCCTTCCCTGTCTGAATAGCAGCTTCTCCCCAGTTTTCAGCTACTCTGAAAAACCTCCATCATTCGGATCTAGAAGAGAGTATGTTGACGGGTGCAGCCAGTGTCTTCCTAGATCCTTGCTGCTCCCCAGTAGCTCCCCAGGACTGCAGCCATGCACCCAGAATCTTCTGAGGACATATAGGGGTTCCATCGCTCCCCTAAGCTCCCTGCTAATGGCTGGTGTATCCAGAGTACGTGGAGTACCTGGTTGACTCTGTCCAGCCCTGGGCCACTCTGGGAGGATGAACATCTAATAGGCATGCTGGCCACACTCAGTGAGGCAGAAAGAGGGGAAATCAAAAGAAGTTTGGTTTAATTAAGTATCAGGGAAGATTTATGCAACTTCCTCTCCCTGTCATAAATATTAATGAGGGCAGGCAGCAGCCCGCTCCTACAGCATCCACTAACCAGCTGGAGAGAGCTGAGGCAGACGGGGGATGGGGGTGGGGACGGCGGTGGCTGGCTCCCAACACACACGTGTGCGCACACACACACACACACACACACACACACACACGCACACACACACGGGGTCCGGCAGCACCTCCTGGGGCTGATGATGGGCTGAGTGGCCAGCATGGGTCACGCCCACTGTCCCCATCAGGGGTGAGGTGGCTGGACCGTCTTTCCCCACCCCACCCCCCTCAGTTAAGGCAGGTGCTGGCTGTCAGGAGTGGACGCTAGGGGCCCGGTGAGGGGCCCACTGACAGTTCCCAGGGTGCAACCTTGCCCTTGCGTGGGGATGAGGGTGAAGTGGAGGGATTGAGAATGAGGACAACTACCCTCCCTCCTACTGTCTGACAAAGATTGATGGAACACCTATGTCATGCCAGACATTAGTTCCCCCGAGCCCCCTTCACAGCCATGCCCTGGGCCGAGCGTCCAGGAACGTGGCCTCCGCGAATCCCCACGGCTCGCTGACAGCCAGTCCAGTTATCGCTACTTACAGATAAGGAGAGTGAGGCTCAGAGACGTTTCTGCTCTGGCCCAAGGCCCCTGGCTAGTGAGTGGCAGAACTGGGACCAATTCCCAGGCCTGCCTGGCTTCACAGCCTGACTTCCGGAGATCAGACTGTGCCCCCACAGTGGGAGCAGCCACCCTCAGCTGAGGACCCCGTTTCACAGTGACCTTGTGTCTGGCATGTGTTTCTCCAGCCAGGTTGGCATGAGCCAGGGAAACTTCCAGATCCCCTCACCTTACCGTAGGGGGGCTGGGGTGGAAGACGGTGTGCAAGGCACAGCCAGGCAATCTGCTGTCTACCCATTTCCTGGGAGCAGACCAGTGCCACCGCCAGGCAGAGCTGTCGCCGGCCAGCCGAGCCCAACCTCCCCCACAGTGCCCGAGTCAGGGAGCCTGACAATGACGATTTGGTTGATGAGGGTTCCCTAAATGCCAGGCATTCTAAAGGCCTCCTCTCACTTAATCCCAGAACAAATCTGGAGAGGGAGACGATAATCATCCCCATTTGTTGATGAGAAAGTGGAGGCTCAGAGACATTGTGCGACTTGCCCACAGTCACAGACATAGATGGTGGGTTGGAGTCGAGCTTGGGACTCTGTGATGCCAAATCCCAGTATTTAACCCCTTGGCCAGGCATACCCAAACCAGTGAGACCTGTGGCAATGCAAAATATTGGGCTCCTCCCCACACCTACTGGATGGGAAAATTCCAGGGTGAGGCCTAATATTCTAGGTTTTAACAAGGTCTCAGAGTGACTCTGGTTTGAGAATCATCAACTGAGTTATGCTGGACCACCTGCTAGGCCAGGCGACCCAGGCTCGCCCCACAAGACCCAGGGCCCCGACCCAGGAGGGGGCTGTCTCAGGGTACCCCTTGTCTGAGCCGTGACTGAGTGTATCTGCACCCTCCCGCAGATGGTGCCGTCTCCCATAGTTTATTTTTCCAGCTGCCCACTCCCTGCCCAGTTCCCACCCAGCCTCTCTGCTGCCCACTTTTCCTTCCTATATCCATGTCTCTGGACCTTCTCGGGAGGGAATGGTCCTTGGCTCCCGTCTTTCTTCTGATCAATGTCTAGAAACAAAGGTGGTCCCATTTCTGAATTTTCTGGACCCAGACCACACCCTGGGCCTTGACCAGACCTCACGGCTCCTTCTGACTCCCCTGGTCAGACTGGGCATGCCAGTCCCAGAGCCACAGGAGAGCTACACCTTGTTAAAAGGCAGCACTGAGCTGTGGGACATGCCCACCCTCCCCACCCTTACCCCCAGTATCTTTCCAACACCAAACAGGAGCTAACCTCCATCAGTCCGCAGGGAAATCAGCCTGCCAAGGCACCCTTTGCACCCTTCTGTATCAGTTGCCTACTCCATGTAGTAAATCACTCAAAACAATCTGCTGTTGCATGCTAATCTACAGGCCAACTGGGGAGTTCTGCTGACCTGGGTTGGGCTCAGATGACCTGGGCTGGGCTCCCCCAAGCATCTTCCATCAGCCAGGGGGTTGGCTGGGGGCTGACAGGTGCGGGATGACCTTGTGCCTGATTTAACTGGCTGCCAGCTGGATGGCAGTGGTGACTGGGTAACCAGTAGGCTAGTGTGGGCTTTTCCTCATGGTCATGGCCTAGTCTTAAGGCCAAGGCTAGGAACCAGCACATTCTGGCTTCTGTCACATCGCATTGGCCAAAGCAGTCACAAGGTGAGGCTCCTTTCAAGGGGTGTGCAAAATGACCCACCTCCTGATGAGAAGAGCTGCCAAAGAGCATGGATACAGAGAGGTGTGAAGAATTGGTGGGGCCATTTTCGCACTCTTTCTACCACACCCTCTAAACCTCCTGGCTGCCCGGACCACCTTGACCTGAAGGCTTTATGCACCAGGTCTCAGTCCAGCAGAGTGGCCAAGCCTCCTGCATTGGGCCCATCGCTTTCTTCTGTCCCTGTATTTGAGGCTCACATTGTCCAGTTCTCATCTTCTTTCCAGCCGCAGCCCTTAAGGTTCATTTCCCATCACTGCCTCAGTGGACTCTTCAGAGCTACTACGTGATCTGTGGTGGAGTCAGGGTGGGTGGGAGGCTTTGGTAAATACTTGGCTCTAACCCAGGGCCAGAGGCATAATTTTCAATGTCCGATGTCTGGGGCCCAGCTGGGACAAGAAAGTCCATCCTTCTCACAAGCCTGCCATCCCACCCCACAGCGCTGTGCCAGGCATACTTGGTATTTGGATCAGGGATCGGGGTGGATGAGAGGCCCTTGCTGAATGTGCCTGGGCACTGCCAACCCAGGTGGGTGCAGCCACCGCCTCGCCCTACCCCAAGATACCGTAGACTGCACATCTGACTGCAGTCATTACTCTGCACATGGCCAGGTCCCATCTGGAGCAGAGGGAATGGCAGAATGCAGGTCTCCCCCAGCCACTGTGACCTGATCACCCTGGACAGAGGGCTGCAGCCCTTAGTTGGGACAAGGAGGCTGAGCGGGATCTGGTGTGACAGGCGATAGGGAGCAGGCAGCCAATACCCCATCCCAGGGCGGCAGGGAGGTGAGATTGTACAGAGCTGAGACCTCAAGCCCCCAGTGCATGCCCCACATCCCTTCGGCCCTCCCTCACAAAACACAAATTCAAAGATGATATGATGAAAAATTTCAGGACGGCCACTGCAGAGCACTGACCCCATGTGTGGGGCCCTTCTGAGCCCTTCATGGTTGCCTGCCCATGAAGCTGGCGTTGTGAAGAGACCTCTCACCTCTGTGTCATTCACAGCCCCTTTCCTTTTACCCATTTCGCTGAATGAGGCTTCCATGAAACATTTTATTAGGTCAAAGGATTTCTAGCTAAATCCAGCTTGGAAACCAGAGCCCTGCATGAACCTGTGCTCGAAGCCTGAGTTTTAAATTGCAGGTCGTGATCCATCAGTAGGTCATGGAATCAATTTAGTGGATGATCAAGACCAGCATTAAAATGAATAATAAGTAAATAGACTGAAGTAGAAAATATTAGTGCATATCACATGAAGGGAGGGTAATTCTTGTCTTCTGACACTTTAATATGTTTGTATCAGATACAACTATAAAATGTATTTCTTATGTCAAGAGGATATGAAAACCAAAGGAATCTTAGGCACAGGGGTTTGATTCCAAGTTGATCATCGATTCGATCAAAGCTCAATAAATGGTTAACTGCCTGTAAGAAGGAACTAGGTTTTATGTTTAGTTCTGAAGTGTCCTCAGCATAGAACCTGGCACAAAGCAAAAACTGAATCAATACTTGGTGGGAGAGAGAGGCAAGAAGTGAGTTAGTTCAGTGGGGGTGAACACGGATCCAAACAATGGCCACGTGAATTAATTAGCACTGTGACAAGGGGGTACCCAGAGACTGTGGCACTCAAGGAGGACTTCCTGGAGGAGGTAGGGCCTGAGCTGAGTTTTTAAAAATGCAATGTTATTGAAATATAACCACATCCTATATGAACATTAAGAGTGTACAATCAATGGTTCACAGTTATCATCATATGGTCATCGCGCATTCATTACCACAATCAATTTTTTTTGTGGTTTCTGTCATATTTTTTTTATCATCACATAGTTATATATTCTTCATCATGATCATTTCTTAGAACACTTGCATCATTTCAGAAAAAGAAATAAAAAGAAAACAGAAAAAAATTCATACATACCATACCCCTTACCCTTCCCTTTCATTGATCATTAGCATTTCAATCTACTAAATCTATTTCAACATTTGTTCCCCCTATTATTTATTTATTTTTAATCCATATGTTTTACTCATCTGCCAATAAGGTAGATAAAAGGAGCAATCAATTTTTGAACATTTTCATTTTCATTACTCAAAAAAATACAATAAGAATAAAAATTAAAATGAAAAAGAATACCCAAACCATCCCATACCACTTATCCCCCCCATTATTTATTTATTTATTGTCCTTATTTTTTTACTCATCTGTCCACACGCTAGATAAAGGGAGTGGAAGCCACAAGGTTTTCATAATCACACAGTCATACTGTAAATGCTACATAGTTATATAGTCATTTTCGAGAATCAGGGCTACTGATTACAGTTCAGCAGTTGCAGGTATTTCCTTCTAATATTCACTAGCTAATGTCCTTCTAGCTAATACACTATAAACTGAAAAGGGATATCTATATAATACATAAGAATAACCTCCAGAATGACCTCTTGACTCTATTTGAAATCTCTCAGCCACTGAAACTTTATTTTGCTTCATTTCTCATCCTCCTTTTGGTAAGAAGTTTTACTCAATCCTATGATGCTGGGTCCAGGCTCATCCCCAGGAGTCCTGTCCCACGTTGCCAGGGAGATTGACACCCCTGGAAGTCATGTCCTACATAGCAGAGAGGGCAGTGAGTTTATCTGCCGAGTTGGCTTAGAGAGCTCTCTGAGCAACAAAAGAGGTTCTCTGAGGGTGACTTTTATGCATAATTATCAGTAGTCTTAGCTTCTCCTTTGCAGGAATGTTTCATAGGGGAGAACCCCAAGATTGAGGGCTCGTCTTATTAAATTGGTAGTGTCCAGTGCTAGTCCCCAGGTGGGGAAGTTTAATATTTCCACATTTTTCCCCAGTCCCTCAAAAGGGCTTTGCAAATACTTTTTTTTATTCTCTGCCCAAATCACTCAGGGAATATCAGGGCATCACACACTAACCTGTACAAACTAACAAGATCTCACTCCCTATTCAAGTTTCCATGTAATGATTGTGCTTGAATAAGCTGACCATACAAATTAAATTGGATCACGAGCTACAGAATGTAAATTTTACATCAGATAAGCATCTCTTCTTTTAGTCTCACACAGAAGTTATAGTTCTAAAACACAGTCAATATCATCCTTTACCCTTTAGTCTGATTTACCTTAGTACTAACCAGACCTGCTTCATTCATATCTCTAATTAAAGTCCAATCTCTTTTTCAGCTTTTATTTTTTAACAGTTGCTGTAGGGGGTAATGTTGACTTTCCAGAACTCTAACTCTGAGTCTCAGGGGTCACACAGATTCCCAAAGTCCCAGTGACCAGCCAGATTATACACAAAGAGTTCAGCATCTCTGAATTTAGGAATAGCCATTACAACTCAAGAATAGATGTGTCTGCTCTAAGAGCTTACTTATAATCTATGATCTTTTTTAAATAAGTACCTGATAATCTATGTTCTCAGATTCAATTCTCAGAGTTTACACCTTATAGTTAGTCCATATCAGTGAGTGTTATAATGTTTGTCTTTTCATTTCTGGCTTACTTCACTCATATTGTCCTCAAGCCCCCTTTACCTAGTTGCATGCCTCACAGCTTCATTCCTTTTCGTAGCCCCTCAATATTGCATTGTATGTATACACCACAATTAGCTGAGCTGAGTTTTAAAGGCTGAGTTTCAGCCACCGTGTTACACCATCACTTTCCATTCATGCCCCCAGTCAGGACGTGTGCAGACGGACAGAGGGGCAGCCCATCCTAAGGCAGGCAGACAGCTGGATCCAACCCAAAGTCTCTGCATCTCCTGTGCCAAGAGAGTCTGAGGTTTGTACTGTGAGATAAAGGCTACCTTTGCGGAGGTGGGTGTCTTCTCTTCAGAAATCTGGACTTCTGATGAAAGAAGGTGATACCCTCTGTTCACAACCTGCAACTGCAGACAGGCCATATGGCAGGGCAGGACACACCCTAGAGTATGGTACTGTCTAATGAAGAGCGAGCACCTATATTACATGCTAGGTAGCTTTACACATATGCAATTGTTTAATCCGGAGGTGGGTGCTATTAACCTTTTTTTACAGATGAAAAATCTGAGAGTCAGACAGGTTAAGGTACTTGCCCCAAGGTTTCAAGCCTAGTTAGCCGTGGATCTGGGATTCAAACCTATATTGTCACATTGTAATTTAATTGGTAAGTAATGAAATAATTTTTTAAACATTGGCAAGTTATGCATGTATTTGTGTAGATAAAGAGATGAGATAGAATACAAAATTTGCATGACCTTTTAAAAACAACAGCCGCTCTAGACTGTGTCCCCAGATATTCTGGAGGTATTTTCTATTTTCTTCTGCTTGATGGCCACTTGGGTGGAAATGTTGAAGCCATGTTGGCCAGGAGTAATTCGCTACAGCCAGGCAGCTTTGGGTTCAAGCTCCTGCTCAGTTACTCCCTGGAAGAAAGACTGGTCCCTCTCAACCTCATTGTTCTTATCTTTTGAATGAAGAATTTAAATTCAATTTCAATTCAAATTATAAGATTATGGGACTTTAGTACTGGGCTGCGTCTCATTCATCTTTGGATAAACTTTGTGCCTATTAAGTGCCCAGCTCTAGAACGTGCTCAGTCAGTAATTGTTGAATTAATTTAAGTTGAACTTTAGCTAACGTATCTGTAGAATAAACTTCTAAAAGTAAAATTGCTGAGTCAAACGATACACGCATTTTTGAGTTTGAAAGATTTTGTCCCATTTCCTCCCATAGATGTTTTACGCATTTAAATTTTTTCTCATGCTCAAACCAACAACAGCCTTTTTTAATCTTTACCAATCTGATAGATGCAAAAGGGTCTTTTCCCGTAGATTTTTATTTTTGTCATTACAAGTAAGATTGAATATCTTTTCATTTTTTTAAGAGCCATGTGAATTTTTTTTTAATTAAGAAAACCGCCATTTCAAGTCCTTTGCCCTTGGCTCTTCTAGTGGGACACTGCTTTTGCTTTTGTTTTTTTAAAACCTATCTGTAGACCTCCTTTGTAGTAATAAATTAGTCCTTTATTGATCATATGGGTTGCAAATAATTCTTCTAGGGTTTTATATGTATTTTTACTCTTTTTCCTGCACATTAATTTTTTTCTTCATTTGGATTTACCAACCTGTTCTTTTATGGCTTCTGGGTTTTGTATCTTATTTAGAAAGCATTCTCTCATGCCAAGATTACTTTTTATTACTTTATATATATATATATATATATATTTTTTTTTTTGCCTGGGCAGGCTCCAGGAATCGAACCCAGGTCTCTGGCTCGGCCAGTGAGAATTCTTGCCACTGAGCCACCATTGTACCACCCTGCTTTATATTTTATATTTAAATGTTTTAGCTGTGTGGAATTTATTTTTTTGCTTTTTTGCTCTTGTTTGTTTTGTGTAGGGATTTATTTTGATATAGGGAATGAGGTAGGGGACCAACTTAATTTTTTTGCAGATGGTTTCACAGTGATCTAAATACTGTTTATTAAATAATATGCCTCTTTTCTTTTGATAAGAAATTTTGTCTTCATCGTGTTAAACTCTCATTTCTTCTGGATAAATTTCTGGATTCTACTTGAACAACTGGCTAGTCTTTCTACACTTGCACTATGGCCCCAGTGTTTTAGTTACTTAAGTTTAACAATTTTTTGTGATATATGATCGAGCTAGTGCTTTCTCATTACTTGTCTTTTTCAGAAATTTTCTGGCTAGTCTTATGCATTTACCTTTTCCATAGAAGCTTTATAATTGACTTGTCTAGTTTTAAAAATCTTGTTGTATGCATATTCTGATCTTACCAAATGTATATGTTAATTTAAGGGGATTTGACATCTTTTAAATTTTTAATCATCAGATTGAAAAAATAAATCCAACGATTTGTTACTTAGAAGTGAAACACCAAGAAAAAATAATACATAAGAGGAAGAAATAATGGACAAAGATTTATCAAGCAAATGCAAGTGAAAAGAAAGCAAGGAGGAATATTGATTCATCTTATATTGATCAAAGGTACAATCCACAATGAAGACAAAACAGACATTAACTTTTATGTGTTTACTAATATAACATCAAATATATATAAAACAAAACTGTTGGAAACATAAGGAATGACAGAAACGCAATTGTGGTGGGAGATTTTAAGAGCTCTCATTTATTCTTTAATATATCAAGTAGACAAAAAGTACAATATTGATCTAATTTTTAAATTATGTAAAAAAAAATGGCCAAACAATGGATAGATCTAATTCTATAACCTTAACAAAAGAAAATACACTTTCATTTAAAATATTCTTGGAGCATTTATAAAAATTGCTCACATATCAGGCCTGAAAACAATCTCAATACATTAAAAAAGCTGACTACAATTAGTAAAACTAGAGGTTATGGAAAATTTTAAACAAACAAACCAAAACACCTAAACGAGCAGATGGTTCTTTGTAAAAGCAATAAAATAGGCAAACCTCTGGCAAATCAAACCAAGACAATAATGGACTATTCATACATCAAGCTGCAAATGATGAAGTAGATATGACAACAGCTCCAGAAGTGACTTTTAAAAATAACATATAAGGGATTATGCTGATGAACTTTGTTATCACATGTGAAAATCTCCATAAAACTGACGACATTCTGGGACAACATCTTTCCAAAATTGACCCAAAGTTTAAGTGTTTTAAAAAGCCACCTTGAAGGGAGGGCGCTTCTGTGGGTGCCCCTCTGCCCCAGGCAGCAGCCCTGTCTCCACCTTGGCCCCAGGTCCCCTGGACCACCCCACATTGTTGCAGCTTCGACTGGGCAGCCTGGCCTCAGGAAGACCACTTCCACCCTTGACCATCCAGCCACGGGGCGGTAGTTACTCCCCGCTGAGGCCAACCCCATGTGGCTCTCACTCACCAGCCTCATCTGGGTAACAACTCCTTACATGAAATTCCTCCTGTTGAAAAAAAAACCCTCCCTGAATGGATTAATAATAATGGAAGAAGTTTTTAAAGTTATATAAAAAGCTATCCTCTAGAAACGGTTGAACTAACCATTATGAATATAATGTTAAAGAACATAAGTCAGTGTAGCATGGGCACAGGGTTAGAGTATGGACAAACAGAACAAAATAGAGGCTCCAAAAATCAATCCCTTGAATATAAAGAAATCTGGTATATAACAGAGACAGGATTATAAATCAATGAGAAAAGGAGGGACTTGAACTACTGGTTATTCACAAGAAAAAATAGATCCTTATCTCATATCATAAATAAATACAACATGTAAATTACAGATGAGTTAGAGATCTTTTTTATTAGTTTTTAAAATTTTTTTAAAATACCAAAAAAACAACAAACAAACGCAGACATTCGTAACTTTTGATCATTCCATTCTACATATATAATCAGTAATTCACAATATCATCACATAGTTGCATATTCATCATCATGATCATTTCTTGGAACATTTGCATCTATTCAGCAAAAGAAATAAAAAGAAAACAGAAAAAAATTCCTACATACCATACCCCCCTACCCCTCCCTGTCACCAATCACCAGCATTTCACTCTAAATTTATTTTAACATTTGTTCCCCCTATTATTTATCTTTATTCCATATGTTTTACTCATCTGTTGATAAGGTAGATAAAAGGAGCATCAAACACAAGGTTTTCACAATCACACAGTCACATTGTGAAAGCTATATCATTAAACAATCATCTTCAAGAAACATGGCTACTGGAACACAGCTCCACATTTTCAGGCAGTTTCCTCCAGCCTCTCTGCTATATCTTGACTAACAAGGTGATATCTATTTAATGTGTAAGAATAACCTCCAGGATAACCTCGCGACTCTGTTTGGAATCTCTCAGCCATTGACACTTTATTTTGCCTCATTTCACTCTTCCCCCTTTTGGTTGAGAAGGGTTTCTCAATCCCCTGATGCTGAGTCTCAGCTCATTCCAGGATTTCTGTCCCACATTGCCAGGAAGGTCCACACCCCTGAGAGTCGTGTCCCACATAGACAGGGGGAGGGTGGTGAGTTTGCTTGTTGTGTTGGCTGGAGATAGAGGCCACATCTGAGCAACAAAAGAGGTTCTCTTGGGGGTCGCTCTTAGGCCTAATTTTAAGTAGGCTTGACCTATCTTTTGTGAGGTTAAGTTTCATATGAACAACCCCCAAGATTGGGGGCTCAGCCTATAGCTTTGATTGTCCACGCTGCTTGTGAGAATATCAAGATGAATTAGAGATCTTAATGTGAAAAGCAAATCTTTAAAACATTTGGAAGAAAGTTTAGGAGAATAACTTTAAAAAAGACCAAAAATAAACCCCGCGAACTATAAAAGAAATAGTTGATCATTTAAATTCCATTAAGATTAAGAACTTTCATTCTTTTGATTAAAAAAGTAAAAAGATGAGACATGCTGGGAGAAGATATTTGTCACAAACATAACCAATAATTTAGAATTTAGAATATACAATGAATCCTTCAAAGTAACAAGAAAAGGCAATCAATCTAATAAAAAAATGGAAAAGTATATGAAGGGAAATTTCAGAGATAAGGAAACCTGAATGATAAGTGAGTCTATGAAAGGATATTTAATCTCACTAGTGCAGGACAATGCAAATTAAAACAGTAATGAGAAACCATTTCAAATATCCATTAGATTGACAAAACTTTAAAAATCTAATAAAACCAAGTGTAGTGGGGGATATGGACAAATGGAAACTTTTGTACACAGCTGGTAGAAGTAAAATAGTTATACTCACCATGGAGAACAATTTAGAACATCTAATAAAGCTGAAGACGCTCACATCCGGTGACTAGGCAGTCTTACAATTAGGCATTTGCCTTGGAGCATTGTTTTTCAAGTTAGAGTCATGATGCATGAAGACTTCATGAAATAAATTTGGAGGGTTAAGATCAGCATTTTTTAAAAAGAATAGAATGGGAAATATATTGTATCATTCATAACAAGGATAAATATTATTCCATTTCCTATGACTTATATATATATCTCTATATATATATGTATGTATTTTGTTGTGACATAAAATGGATTTGTGATTATGAGTTGAAGTTTAAAGATGTTCAAAATCCACAGCCTAGAGAGAAATACTCAGGGTGTATAAGGAAACATGCTTATTGCATCTTTGCTTTAATTGCAGAAAAGGGAAACAATAAAAGTCCATCAAGCAGGACATTTGTAATGTAGGGCAGTACCTGTAGTAAGATACCATTTAGGTGAAATTTTAAAACAGGCAAAACAATACTGTATAATTTTATAGGTACATTTCTTATGCAGTAAAAGTTTAAAAACGCCAAAGAAATCATATGCTCTGGAGTCCAGAGAATGGTTATCTCTGGGGAGAGGAAGACAGGAACAGGGCCATGGGAGAGGAACACTCAACTATCTGTTACATGTTATTTCATTGTAAAAGATTTCAAAGAACAAACAAAGAAAAATTAAAGAAATACAAAACCACCACAAAAACAAGGCAGATATTTAAAAGTTGGTTTTTATGTTGGCTTGAAACTGTTATGTACCCCATAGAGGCCATGTTGTTTTAATCTTAATCCAATCTTGTGGGGGCAGACCTATTGTAGGGTGGAATCTTTTTTATTAGGTTGTCTCCATGGAGATGCGACCCACCCAATTGTGGGCATGCCCTTTGATTAGATTATTACCATGAAGTTGTGACCCCGCCCATTCAAGGTGGGTCTTAATTAGTTTACTGGGGTCCTTAAAAGATCAACACAGAGCAGACTTCTAGATGCAGACGTTTGGAGATGCTCAGCTAAGAGATGAAACCCAGTGTTTACCTGGAGAAGCTAAGTAAGGCCCTACAGAAACTCAGAGAGGAGCCACCAGCACCAGGAGCTGAAAGCAATGAAACCTGGGAGCAAAGGGTCAGCAGACATCACCATGTACTTCCCCAGTGACAGAGAAACCCTGTAAGTGATCAGCCTTTCTAGGGTGAAGGTATATCCTTGTTGATGTATGCCTTCACTCTCATTGCACATTTTAATGGCCTTAGAGCTATACATTTTTACCCTAATAAATTTGGACATTTTCATGGCCTTAGAACTGTAAATTTGTAACCTAATAAATCCCTTTTGTAAATGCTGATCCATTTCTGGCATGTTGCGTTCCAGCAGCTTTAGCAAACTAAAATAGTTTTATTTATGAGTTTCTTTAAGCTTGCGAGCAAAACTAATTTCCATGCTATAATAAATTGTTCCAGAACAGAGGGAAAAAGTGGAGGGTTACTTAGTGTATCAGTCAGCTATTGCTACAATAATGCTACATAACAAATGACCCTCAAACTTCGTCACTTAAGATACCAATAATTATTCTTGTTTACATGTCTTCAGGTCACCTGGGGATTGGCTGATCTGAGGTTGGCTTGGCTGAACTTGGGTCCTAACTACAGGTAGGGCCCACTGTGCTCCATAAATCTCTCATCTTTTGAACCAGTAGACTTCTCATGGTAATGGCTAAAGTGCAAGAAAGCAACACAATTCACAAGCACAGTTGCAAGTCATGTAACTTAACCTAATGTCAAGGGGCAGGACATACACTGTCCACCACGAGTATAGGACAGGGGTGTAGCTGTCCAATTCTGCCAAGGGTAATAAAGAATTAGGCTCATGATTCAATCTAATTCAATCTACCTTACATACATTATTTTTTTAGTGCTACTAGAATCCTGAAGTCAATGCTGAACAGGGTTAGGGCAAAAAAAGAAAGTTATGGATGAATTTAATTTATGAATTGAGATGTGAAAAATCCTTTAAAAATGAGTAAAGTAAAATCAACAATGGCATTCATAAAACCATCTCTCAAACAAAATATGATTATCCCCAGGTTTCAAATATGTCTTGTATTTAAGAAACCAAATAATGTAATAGATCACATCAGAAGGCCCAGTAAAAAACGAAAGGTAATTTCAACGAATGCAGAAAGACCCAGAATAAAATTCAACACTCATTATTAATTTTGAAAAACTCTTTAAAAGCCAGGATTATGAGAATATTCATTAACATTTCAAAGAATATTAACCTTAAAACAACTAACATCGTATTCATAAGGACACAATAGAGGCATTCACTCTAAAATCAAGAACAAAATAATCATGACTACTTCCATTTTTATTCACCATTATTCTACCGATGCAATAAAATATATAAACAGAAATGGGAGGTATAACTATTGGAAAGGAGAAGGTGCGATTGTCATTATTTACAGATGATGTAATTTTATACCTAGAAAACATAAAAATATCAACTGAAAAACTCTCAGGAAAATGAGCAGTTGTTGACTCAAGGTAAATATTTGAAAATCAATAATGTTTCTATATGCTAGCAATAACCAGTCACAAGATATAATAAAAACAGATTCTATTCACAGTAGCAATAAAACATAAAATATTTAGCAGTAACCATAATAAGAATTGTGCAGAAATTCTATGTGAAGAATGCTACAAAACTTTACTCAGAGATGTAGAGGAAAAAATAGAATGATATACCCTGCTAAAAAATGGGAAGGCCAAATGTTGTCCAAATACAAATTAGTTTATAGGTTTAATGCAGATGCATTGAAAAGATAAAATGCCTAGACCAACTTGACAAAGTAATTCCAGAGTTCATCAGAAAGAGGAACTCTGTGAGTGTAACTAAGATATTTTGAAAGATGAGACAATGATGGGGCACTAACCCCGCCCAATATTAAAACTTAGTATAGTAGTACAATAATTAAAATAGCACAACAACGGGATATGATGAATAGCTTGAAAGTGGACATCAGTTAAAGAGCTTAGGATAAGTTGCATTTGCTTGCATATAACAGAAACCTGACTGCTGGTGTTTAATAGCAACATGAAGGCATTGCTTCTCCTCTGAAACAGGGTGGCCAGGGGTGGGAATTCAAGGTCGGGGTGGCTGTTTCAAGAGCAGGGCTCCTTCTCACTGCCTCCTCCACCCTGGATGCTGTGTCTTTCTTCTTGAGGTTGCAAAAATAGCTGCTTCATGAAGACATCCCATCCACATTATATGCATACAGAAGAAGGGAAGAAGGAAGAAGAAAGAGCAGTGTCTCTATCTAGAAGCAAAACTCCCCCAGAAGTCGCCAGCAGACATCCACTAATACCGCGTTGACTATACTGAGTCACATTGACACCCCTAACTGTAAAGGAGGCTGGGGGGAAATGCTTTTTAAAAATTAGTTGGGGGATGAGCAGTGCGAGAGTAGTTCAATGGTAGAATTCTTGCCTGCCATGCAGGAGACCCGGGTTCGATTCCTGCACCATGCAACTCCCCGCAAAAAAAAAAAAAAAAAAAAAATAGCTGGGCACAATGCTTTCCTAAACAAAATTAAGGTTCTGTTGCTTAAAATAATAATAATAAGAGGGTAACTATTGGGTAGGCAAGCAGCAACATCTGCAACAGAAAGCATCCAAACCATGATGAGGAAGAAGGGTGGAAGAGTTTAATTATTTGACTAATGAGGTTAGACAAATTGGCTAGATGTTTTTAAAAATATTTTTTTATTGTAAAACAACATATAAGCATTCTTAACATACGAATATTCCATACATGTGTACAATCAATGACTCACAAGCTCATCACACAGTGTACTCATCATCATGATCATTTTCCTGAACATTTGTATCACTCCAGAAAAAGAAAGAAAAAAAGAAAAAACTCATACATACCATACCCCTCACTCCTCCCTTGGATTGACCACTAGTATTTCCATCTACCCAATTTATTTTAACCTTGATTCCCCCTATTATTTGTTTACTTTTTATGCATATTTTTTACTCAGGCTAGATGTTTTCCAAATTAAATTTTTATCTTATATCACATAGCAATAGTGTCCATAAAGGTAATAGAATTAAAA
>PVIY010033861.1:0-27662 GCA_004026745.1 Myrmecophaga tridactyla | reverse complement strand
AATAATGTCTTGCTGGGCTTTATAACCAGAATCTCCTCTCAACTGTCAAAGAGGGGGAAGTGATGGCTCTACTTTTTGTATGTGATCATCCATGTGTCCCTGACCCATGGCATTACAGGTAAAGGGAAGCCCAACATGGACACATTTCCCAAGTCTCAGATGGCTCTTATTTCTTTTGTTATACTTGTTAAATGACCCACAAGCCTAGGGTCCACATGGAGGGTAGTACCCATGTTATCGACCCCAGGGAGAATTACAATTTGGAATCCAATGCTGCAATAATCATACACAGCACATGCATATTTGTGTTTATATGTTTGCACAAATGTGTACGGATAAGCTAAGCACATATTCATGTATGTGTATATACATATGTGCATGGGTTATAGACATTTTAACTGTGTGTGAGCATTAGTAATATCTGCTTATTTTTCTGTGTGTTTGTGTTTCCTTATATGTTTGTAAGTGTGGGTATTATTGGTATTATAAACGTCATTGTGTCCTTGTGTGCCTGAGTGCAGGTGTGTGAGTATGTGCACATGGGAATATGCAATTATCTCTGGGTGTGCTTCTGAGTATGGGGAAGATTATGGTTTGAATGTAAATTATGTGTGCATGTGAAATCTGTGCATGTGTGTACATGTATATGCATGTGCAGGTCTATATTTGTGTATATATGTGGATGTGCTTTATGGGTATAATAGGTATGGGACTGTGTGAATTTCATGTGTGTATGAAGGTGTGTTTACATGTGTGGCTGCACATATACCGGTGTTATAGGTAAATATCTGTGAGAATTTGCTTTCAATCCAGTGTTTCTGTATGTGCAGGTGTTCCCTGATGTGAGTATAAATTAGAAGGTTACAAAAGGAATAAAAGTCCCCACATGTTTCTACATTCACCATGTTTATGCATTCTCTAGTGAATGGGTTCCTGGGAGTTCCATAGATTTCAGCATTTTATCTTCCTGCAAAGTGTACTGAGTAACAAGGACATTTCACCATCAAGATACTGTATCTCAAGCATGTGGCATCTCTAAAAAGGAAACTGAAATCAAGCAAGTAAGACTGGGAAGAGATGCTGTGAGGGAAATGCTGACAGGCAGACTGGAACCTCTCTGTACTGCCATGAATGAGTTGAAGGGGTGCCCAAGAACCACTGAACATGGTCCCAGGACAAGGGCAGCTGTAGGATGCGCAGGGGAGGAGCTTCCTCATAGGGGAACAGCTCTCATTTTTCAAAAAACAATATTAAATAAGAACTTAACAAAGAGGATTAGTGCATTTCATAATATTCTTCCACTTTGGGAAGACTTGCCTAACTCAATAAGGCAATGGCAACCCATTTTCATGCAGGTTCTAGGTGCTGTAAATGCCTTAATATGAGCACCTAAAGGACAAGGATATATTTAATTTTTAAATCAGTGCTTATAGAATTGTAAGAGAAACAGTAATGCAAGGAATAAGATATTTAGAGACTAAATCTATGTTATATGGCCTGGGCTGTGTGTGCTCAGAGGAGTGTGGGTTAGATATTTTGAGAGTTTAATGGGTACAAGCTGAGAAGAAATCTGTTGCATGAAAGGAAAAATGAAGATGAATGTAAAATTCATAAATACACTGTGGAATTCTTAAGTAGAGTTTGAGAATATGACCCTAGCTTATTCAAACCCTCATTCCTGGGAGATATTTGGGAAGCTGTGAGTTCTAAAATGAAACAATACAAGGTCTACTTTCAAGAAAAGAAGAATCAAAGGCCTGGGCCATGTATCAAGTTCAACTTCCAATAGTCTTTTTAAACAGCTTGTGAGGTAAGGATGCACCATCAGATTCACCGGGAAATTAACTCTGGAGGGCTGAATATTTTACAGCTGTCTGTGAACACTGCTGGACACTAAGTTTGGATAGTCAACAGTCATACCATAAGTGTTGCCTATGGGCAGTCCTAGGTGGCCGATAGGACCAGGTTCAAGCTTAAACACCTTGTGAATATCTCAGCCTCAGGTGGAATCTAGGTATGCACAGGTGGCCCCATGCCATAGAAATGTGACTTCATAATGTGGAGCATATCCTGTGGGTTCTCTGATCCTCAGTGTGTGTGGCTCATCCACACAGATTTCAGCATCATAGCAGGGGACACTCATTTTCAAACAAGCATTCAGTGTTGTGTTATTAGAACCCAGGGCTATCTAGTCCCTGTGTTTTCTGTAATTTCCTTCCATGTCTGGAGTAACCCTGAATATGCAAGGACAGACTCATGAGTATACAAAGAATCTGAGGCAAGTTGTGTTAAATGTACACAATCTGTGCCCAGAGAAATTCACACAACAATGACACCACCATTTTCATTGAGGCCCTTTGAATCTAGCTCCTTCCCAGGGACTGTGGTTGTAAAATGGGCTTCTTGTTAGCAGTGGATACAGGCAAGTGTATGTAAGTAGCTGAAGTTGGGTTTTTGACCTCTCAGGCGGATTTCACCCACTCCTGTCTACTTCCACAGGTTCCGACACCAGGTGTAGCAAGGGCTGTCAAGGGCTGTGATGAAGTAGGAAACAATTTGTGGTAGTTAGATTCAGTTGTCAACTTGGCCAGGT
The DNA here is from genome assembly GCA_004026745.1 of Myrmecophaga tridactyla. NCBI lineage: Eukaryota > Metazoa > Chordata > Mammalia > Pilosa > Myrmecophagidae > Myrmecophaga > Myrmecophaga tridactyla. The sequence continues at coordinate 25,069 of PVIY010033861.1, read as the reverse complement.
GAAGACACCTAGTCCTGTTGCTGTGGATGTGAGCCAATGGTACGTGAACCTCATCTGTTGCTTATTCCATCCGCAGTCAGCTAGGAGGCATGCCTGCTGTAATGAATGACTCTTGACTTAATTGGCTAGTGCTTAAATGAGAGAGTGCAACATAGCACAGCCTAAACAGCTTGGCATACCTCATCTCAGCACCCACAGCTCAGCCCAGGTCTTTGCAAATGCAGAAAGGAATCACCTTGGGGAAAGTTGTTGGAATCCAGAGGCCTGGTGAGAAGACCAGAAGAGATTATCCTGAGCCTTCCCACATAAGAAAGAACCTCAGATGAAAGTTAACTGCCTTTCTTCAGAAGAACTAATGAAATAAATCTCCTTTTATTAAAATCCAATATGTCTCTGGTGTGTTGCATTTTGGCAACTAGCAAACTAGAACAGAATGTCAGTGAAGTTCTCTGGCAAATCTTCTGGATATAACTTCTCTACCACTAAATGTAGTGATTGGCAGACTGGAACACAAATGCCTCAAGGAAGGGATTGGTTATTGTGAAATCTGGTGGAATAAACTACACTAAGTCTTGGACTGAGTCACCATGACAGGGCACTTGTCCATGAACACAGACCTCATGGCACTGAGAAGTCTGATATCTAAAGATGTGGTCTACTGTTACTGTGTAAGAGACAGTTTGAACACCCTCCATCTTGGAGGTACCATCAATCTTGAGGAAGATAGCAGCTGTGTTGGAAGGAGCCAGTGACATGGGAAGTATGAGCAAATAAGGAGCACTAGAGAGTGTTAATAATTAAAATAAGATTGGGACTTTTCCTTATAGGAAAATTCCAGTCCGCAAACTCAAAGTAGAGTGGAGATTTTGTAATGAAGAAAGATATTACAAGCATTCACATTGGGGCTTTCGCTAAGCAAAAGCCCCAATGTGAATGCTTCTAATATGAACAATATACTTGGAGCATAATTTTTCTATCTGTGGTGACTCTATATGTAACTCAATAAGAAATTTTAAAACCATCTTCCAAAATGGCTAGCTATGTTGCTTTCACACATGCATTGTATGAATAACCTTGATTCTCAGTATCCTCACTGGCATTTAGCTTTATCATTATTTGGCATTCAATCATTTTCATGTTAAGTGAGTAGGAGTGTATTATTTCTTTTTATTTTCCATTTCCCTAGTGACATATATTTTCATATCATCTCTGTGAGTTTTTGGATCATATAGGGGGCCCATTTTTACAGTATTGTAGATTTTATGTCCTCATATACTAATGATACAAGTCCAAAAATCATCTGATTCAGCAATATCCTCAGTCTGTGTATTGTCTTCATTTTCTGTGTCTTTCAAAGAAATAAAAAGCAACACTTAAGTTACATATACTCCCCATAGATCTTTTTTTTCAAACACTCATAGCAATATCCAAAGTCAGCAATTACTTTTTCAAAAGTTCCCAATTAAAGGCCATATTCAGAGATTATGTTTAGGCTCTATCTCCTATAATGGGGCATTCTTTAACTAATTTACTTGAAATTCACTTTGTGGATGATTTGTCCTTTATCCGTCATTAATTTTATTTACTCAAACATTGTTAAGAACAATATAGATTCACGGATATTTATTATATTTGACTCAGAAATATTGATTTTTTTAACTCCATGGGTATCCCCTACTTAACTCATGTTAACATTTCCTGGTGAGGACCCTTAAAATGAGAGTAAAAACAGGTTTTATCTGATGTTTCTTATGTTAGACATAATCTCATGGATAGAGAACATGACGTGTCAGATTAGAAAGACTTGTTGAGAAGGAATCCTTAACCTGATTTTGCTATGCTGTGTAAATGCATAAATATCTTGAAATATTTTCCAGTGTATGTATGGGAATAATCTACTAGCAAGGGGAAGCCACTGATTTGCTGTAAAACCCATAGTAGCCTGATTTAGTAAGGAAGGATTCCACCCTACATATGTCAGAATTTTAGCCTTCAGAATAGGGACACAATATATTTCTGTTGTGCTGAGTCATAGAATTTGTGATACTTTGCCAAAACAACCCTAGAATAACAGTACAGTTAATAAGGTATTCTTCATTTTCATATTCACGAATTCTAGATGTTTACAAATCTTGATCTCTATGACAAAGCTGATGGATTTAGACTGAGAGAAAATGGGTCTGGTACATCTCGAATAGGACGTACCTAATTCTTGATAATAGAGCTTCATTCTGGATGGTATGTAGATGGGAAAAGCTTATTAAGATCAGAGTGGCAATCACTGCTCAAGAAGGAGCTCCCTTTCACAAGGCATCTGAGAGCTGCATCTCGTCAGTGAATCCTAGGATTACAGTTGAAATCCTGCAGTGGTGGAAACCAGAAAACAGCTTGATCTTCCTCTCAGTGTATGGCCCTATGTATGCAATCTCATCTCTATGTGGTCAGTCAGAAAATAACTAAATTGGAGTTTTCATTAGATAGTTCATGTGAAAAACATAGATTATGGGCCCAGTTCTCTTAGATATTATCATCACTGTTATTAACGTGAATATAAACTTTCATAAAAATGAAGGCAACTATGTGAGCACTATGGTTGCACAGGGAACAAATGTATTGTTTCATCTCCTGACAGTGAGTATTTCTGCATTTTTCTGGCACTTGTTTTTCTTTGTTCACTTTTAAAATAGTGTTATTCACACATCATACAACGCAACCTGTGGAGCCTGCAACAGGCTGTCAAAATGAGCCTCAGTCAGCTGGCAGCCATTAACCCTAAGCGATGCAGACATGTATGCCAGCTGGAACATTCCTCTTGCATGCACAGTATAAAGGTCAACAAATCAGTAACAACAGGTCTGCAGCTAGCCCCAATTATAGTTATCGTTTCTAACTTGCCTCATGATTAATTCACAATGCCCTAACCGAATGTTCCACATCCTGCTACGTACAAAACCTGCAACTGTTTGTATCTTCTTTGTCCTGATGTGAAATGGCAATGGAAAAGCTTTGTGCCCTGCTGGTCAGCCCAGTACAACGGTTGAACAAGACCTCTTTTGGAAGATGCTCAGCTGAAAGCTGCACCCCAATGCCAGGGGTGCAGCAAACCTGCATGTATAGATGTTACTTTGTCAAATTTATCGTATGAAGACATTTTGTTTCCTTCCACAAAGAATCCAAACCTCTCCCTTTGCCCCCTGCCTGTTGACAGGTAGTATTGTGCTATCCATTTCTGAATTTTTGCAATCAGTCTTCTTGTATAATCCATATTCCATCAGCACCAATTGTCCATCCTTTACCCTATTTCTATTTCCTGAAAAACTGTGTTCTTAACTTAAATTCTCCAAGTTCATTCATTAATGTTAGTTCATATTAGTGAGACCATACAGCATTTAACATTTTGTTTCTGGCTAATTTCAGTCTTATCACTCCATTGTGAAATGTAGGAGCAAATCACAAGCAGATGTAGCCACCAATATAATAACAATCACATTAATCTCTTGGTTTTCTAGCCAAGGTCCATTATTTGGAGAAAACATCCTACAGTGAAGAAATTCCCACCACATTCTGATACTCAAACTGTAGGGCAGAGATGTGGTTTGCTTGTGTGAAGCCCCATGTATAAACAGGAAATGCCTAGGGTATCCTCAGCCTCTGTTTAAGTTTCTTCAGAATTAAAACTGTCTGGCTCCCCAGGGAAGACACCCCATTTACCTACAACCCAGAATTGTATAATTTTAGGCCAAAGAAAATATCATTCTTTAGAGGGTAAACACTGAGTTTATGAAAATAAATTATGAACTAAGGAGAATTCCTAACCACAACCTCAAAAATAGTAATATGCCTAACATGGTCTCTCTCTCCTCTGTCATAAACATATTCCTTGGAGAGCTCACCCTCATTCCAACCAGTCCCACATGGAGAATGTTGAGACAGCACATATTGTATATAGGGAGTACATATGGAATGTCTTATCTACCCTCATGGTATTCCACTCAGCACTGCTTCTGTGAAAATGAAGTGAGAGAATGGGCACATGTTCATGGAATTTTCCCATTTTACCCTGTTCCCCATCATCTAGAAGCAGCTGGATTGATAGAATGGTGAATCCACAAATATGAATTCACTCCAACTCAGCTTTAAGAAATGTGTGATCATGGAATCTTCTCAGCACTTTACCTCCACCAGAATGGACAACAAATGCACATGGGAAGGCAAGTGGGTAAGAATCCTCCAACAGGATTTGGGAAGAATTTGTGTACAGCATGAGAAAATCATTATTCATACCTGAGAAGACCATTGTTTGTTTTATTGGCCCACATACACAACACAAATATGGTCAGTTTCTCCACACATATCAGTGTTCCTGAACTCTGTCACTGAAAGGAGTTTATGATTTGCCCGACTCCCCAGGACATCTTCCACTCTCAGGCACATTAAATTTGAATGAATTTAAGTAATCAACAGCCTTTGTAAACTACTATGGAGCATAAAAACTACAGTAATGCCTATTTAAAAACCTGTGCATACAAATGACATTTGCATGGCGGTATATGAAAACATAGAATTCAAAAATCTCTGGTCATCAGCCTTTCAAAATTAAGTGGACATTGATGACATATGAAATCCAATATACTGTATCTTTTCATCATAAAAATTGCATTGCTGAATCCTGAGATAGCTTAAAGAGATTGTCCAATGTATCTTCTTATATTCTGATGTGCATATTTCACAAATACCAAACCAAAGTTCATCCTTAGACAACACTCCACTTAATGAATGCAGTTTTCTGACAAGTTGTCTTAGTGCCTGGAGATGTCCGATGTCATGTGCAGATGGTGGGATCTTGGGGACACTTAGTATTGCTTGGGGTCTCTGAAATTTTCTTGGGCATCCTCTCTCTTTGACCCAGATTGAGTATGTGCAGAGCTTGTCCTACAGCTGTTGTGAGACCAAAAGACATACAAGGCACAGGAGAAGCCATAGACTTACTCTGTTTTCAAACAGGAGAAATTATCCAGTGGTGAGTGTTCCAGATTTTCAGGACCCCAACAGCAATAGGGGGTGTGGACATAGTAATATGTGATTTTAGAACAATGACATTCCATATGAATGAGGACATCAGGTCTCTTGTATATTGATAAAATGCTCTAAAACATGATGTACTGGCAATTAGTGTCTATATCTATGACACAATCAATCTTGAATTTAAATTAATAATAATATTGTTCCTACACCTGGGAGACCATTTTCCTTCTTGACCTTAGGCCTTGACTATAGCACATTTGTTATGGATCATTTAGGTGGGGCCCATTACTTGGACTGCCACATTCTGAATTCATCTACAGTAGCTACTTACAACCATGGCCCAGGGGTGTGGTCTGGAATGTTGGAATTGAGACACACTACAAAGACTCTGTGAAAGGCTCTAGAGATAAGTCCTAGAACATGCTGTATCTGAAAAGAGCAGTCTGAGACCTGGGGACACAACAATGTATAACTTGAGACTCTGTAAATAGCCTGAGAGATCCCCTGCAGAGTGGCCTCCAGTAGGCCTGCATGAAGGGGGTAGAGGATAAAAATAGCAGACTCACATTATTTATTGTTAGAAGGGGATAGAGGATAAAAATAGCAGACTCACAATGTGTGTTTACTTTTTACGTTCCCAAAGAGCATCCCTGATTCCACTTACATTTAATTCTTCTTTTTCATTTTTTCCTACTTTAATTTAATTAATCAACGATTTCTTGTTATTATTTTACCATAGTTTTTGTATTAATAAAATGTTAAGCTCCACACACAAGGGGTAATTGTAGTTTCTTTCCTTTAGAAGAAATCAAGACAGAGGCAGATTCAACCACGAATTGTGCAGATGGCCAGAGATCCTCCTCACACTGGGTCATTTCACATCCCCTGCTGGTCCATATCTTCCTCTGCTCCAAGTGACAGAGATGAGATCATGAGGCTTGGACATGGCAATGTCCCTGTGGAAATTAAACTTTACATGTCTCTATCCAATATGGTTTATGGTTATGTGATAAAATCTCTCCCATTAATTTAAAAACATATTCACTCATTTAAGACGCATTTATTTACTGCCTTCTAAGTGCCAACTGAATTTCCTCATAATTAGAGGGAAAATTATTTGTTTACTGGCAGATAATTCTCCTAAACATTGGAAAACAAAAAAAAATGACATAAAAGTTTTGCCTATTGCCACAAAACCTTGTGTTCTGGCTGTGGTCAGTGTACATAGTGGTTCCTGGGAAAGAACCAGGGTGTCCAGAGGGAAAAACCATCAGTCGATTCTTTCCCTCTTTATATGCAAATATCCCTTCCACTCATGAACCACCTTCTGGCCTCCTGAGAACTAGCACAGTTGCTCTCATACTCCATCAGGTTTATCATCTTTGTATGTATACATTTGTGGAAAATATGGGATTTATCCCAAAAAGCATGAAATCATTTTGTTATATGCACCTCCTGTTGGAAATTTCTGGTTTTCAGCATTTCCTAATATTTGCTAATAGTGCAGATGGAAACAAGTTTTATCTAGTCAGTGACTCAAAGTGTTACCTTTTTCTAGGTGCATTTGCAGGAACCAGGTCCAGGACAGGTGAAAGCCTCATATACCCCTTCATTCACCTGCACAGTCTGTGTTCTCCATCACAATCAGTAATTATGCTGAAGATGGATCCTTCAGCCCAAAATGGACTTCAGTAGGTGGGACGCATCAGTGCTAATAGTGACAAAGAATAGTCTGTCACTCTATAGATGACTCTGACTCTAGGCCAGTTCCAAGAACCAGTTTTCTCTTCAGCTCAGTCTGTGGATGATGAGGACCCTGACATGTAATATTATCAGAAACACAAGTGCAGGGAAGGTGTGTGGGTCTAGACACCAACAGTGTAGGCAGGGAAGGGCCCAACTTCAAGATTTGTCCAGAACTCATCAAGCCCTAAGGATCACACCAGCGGTCTGGGTTCAAATTCTGGGATGTTTGAGGTGATTTTCCTCCCAAGGTCTGTGTTTTCCTGCCAAAATGAACAGAAAACATCCCATTAAGGCCTTCTAATATCTTATAATATGTGGTCATTTTTATCTAAATTTCAATCACAGCACGGATAGTCTCATCAGATATTTATTTTATAAATTTATTTTAATTTTACTTCCTTTCCCTCTTCTGAATGGGTGCTGGGAAGGAAAGTAGCATAATTTGGTATTAAAAGTATCATTTTTGCTATAGGACATCAGATGCCCTGTGGAAGAACCAATTTATATTTTGGGCTTTTTATTTTAGCCTAATACATTGCCCTTGATGTCTATTTCCAGCTGCCCTGAGGAATGTAGGACCCATCCTTTTTTCTGTTAATCAGGAAGACTGGTGTGAATGTGTGTTTGTATGTGTGTCTTTCATGTTTAAACTTTCTTGCCATAATCACATACATGATTCAGCTACATCTTTTAAGATGTATATGTTGCTGTCATTTAGTTTTGTAAAATGGATGTGTATATTTAGGAACTTAGGGAAACAAGATCTGTTGAAGTAGAAGTTGTCTCTTTATTTGGGTGAAAACAGAGGGTGAGCTGTTGCCCTGTGACCCCATGAAGAATGCCATTCCTGCTGAGTGTGACCATGAGCTAGAAACAAGGAGCTCCCACATGCAGATGAGAATCAAACGTACAAGGCAATCAAGTTTCCAGAATGGAAATGTCAGTGCTTCCTTTTCCTGTGGACTGGTTGTGCACTATGAGAAAAGCTCATCTCATGGCCTTGGCAACCATGAGTCTCTTTCTTCTTTGATGTCTACAAAGTTCTCTTTGTGCCAGAGGAACTTTTGAAAAAGGATCAGATCACATACTGAGGTTGAACTTGTCCACGAGTCTCCTATTTAAGGTACAGCTGTAAGAGCCAAACCCATGTCTGGAGATGTTTTCTCAGATGCTTGTGATTGCCTGAAATGCCTGTTGTTTCTACTTTCAACCTATAGATACCGTGATTCTCAGGGACAAATCTGAAGTAGATGATATTCATTGGTGTCCGTTGTATTTCATAGCCCAACTCTTTCCAGCTTAACAGAATCTGTATTCAGGGACATGAGCAGGGACAAGTTCCCATTACATCTGAGATCCAAGACTGCCTTGGAAGTAGCCATGTACCACTATGTGTGAGACAATCCAGGGGGATCCCATGTACAAATGCCCCCTGCAGTTCCTGCAAGGGCTTCAGAGGGCATTCAAGATTCTTGGTGCACAGGGGCCACCTAATGAGCCCATGAAGAGGAAGCCGTTTCAGGAGCATCTTGAATCAGCCTTGTGTGTATACTTGTAGGTGTAAATGTGCATGTAATTGTGCATGTTAAAATGTGCAAAGTCATACCCATTACTGTCTGGGTGATACTGAGTATGTTAGTGTACATGCTTGTGTTTCTTACCATGAGTATTTTTGTGTGCTAATTTTAGCATACTAGTACATGTGAATCTTTCAATAGGTTTTAGATGGTGGTTGTTATTGTCTGTGTCTGTATGTATGCTAGTTTATGGGTTAGTGCTTACAGTATTGAGGATGTATCAGTTTGTGTGTGTTAGTGTAAATATTAGTATGTGCATGTATGTATTTTGTTTGTTTGTTTGTTTTTGGCATGGACAGCCTCCACGAATCAAACCTGGGTCTCTGACATGGTAGACGAGAATGCTGCCACTGAGCCAACATTGTATCACCCTGTTTATGTATGTTTTTGAATGCTTAAATATGCTTGTGGTTTTGTATTTTATTCTATTTGGAATAGCATTATTTTAGTAAGCAAGCAGGGCTGTATGTGTCTTCATAATATTTCCAAATTTTCCGACAAAAATTTACATACTGGAAATATATGCCTGAGAACTTTGAGTTCTAAATTTGTAGCATTTCACCCCATGACTTTTCAAATTTTTCAATTCTAAATAACTGATTTCAAGTGCACAAATGTCTTTGTAACTTCTTACAACATTTAGCTATGTGTAGCTCTGTGATCACCACACATTTCATCACTCTGTGCCCATCAATCATTTCTCACTTAACATACTATGTCCTCTTTGTGATTTCAGGGAAATGAGGCATGTCCTCCTTCTGCTGACTGTATTGAGAAAGCTCATCTTTGATGAGATGTTTCCCAAATTTCTGGGGGTCCCCATTGATTCCAGGAAGAACTGCACAGCAATACCCTAAAGGGAGGCCTGTGATCACACTTGAACTCAGGAGGATACAACCTGGAATAGTCTCAACAGCACTGTCAGGACATTTGCTATTGAGTGTATGTCAAGCATTCAAATTCACCTCCCAGGACTTTTCTTTCATCATCAGTTTCCAAGTTTCACTTCAGAAAATATTTACCTGCAGGACTTGCTGGATTCTGATGACCAACCTTCAGAATACTTTCAACTCCTTGGGACCTGGTTCTGCAATGAGAGTCTGGGTTGTCATGATGGTGAGAAAGGGAACACATGTTTACTAAATCTCTTCAAACATGTTGAACGCCTTCATTTTAAACTATGCTTAAAGTATCATTGTGGAACTCCTACATCTGCAAACCAAAACAACAAAATATTTCCAAAACTTCACTATGTATATAGGTATATATGAAATGCAGATTTCATGTTCTTTTATATTGTACAACTGAGGAACACGCAAGATTTTGCTTAAATACACAAATTCAAATACGTGGTGATATAAAATGTATAATTTTTCCTCTAAAGAAGATCTCAAGGAACATTCTGAATATTGATGAAGAATTTATGGAATACCCATCACAATATTTCACTCTTTAAACTTACAACAGCAATCTAAGAAATGAGTTTTACATTTTGTTTGTTCTATTTTATTTACAACAACCATCCTAATAAAGAAAATTATTTGCACACAGTGAATGTGTCCCTGAGAAAATATGACCAGATTTATAACCACAAAAGTGAAATGGGTAAAAAATTTTGACCTTTTTTCTTCAATGTAGAAAATAAATTTTAATCAACTGTACATGAATATATATTACCACTTAGGGGTAATAGTGCAAACATTTTTAAGACCCATTTATATAATAATACAGAACTACAAATTGTTTTCATACTCTGTCATGACTGCTGAATCATCATTCCAATATAGCACTTTGCATTTCCTACTTATTTTTAATAAGGGGATGATTTTAAAAGAAACACCCAAATGCTGAAGCTAATGCTTGTGAAGGAAGATCTAGGATATGGTTAATATGTAGAGATATGTGTGAGATCATGTGACAAATCTTTAAGTCATGATATCTCCCACTGTGATACATGCATTACTTATTATTTGCAAAAGAGAAAAGGAAATATGAGTACTTAATATTAATCAAATCCCTAGATTATTTTGCATTCTATATGCTGATGGTGTCTTAGGTACTGCAAAGTCCGCATGTTAAAATATATTGCCATGACATCACCAAAATTATGTGATATTCCACTAGTATTTAAAAATTCTGAACATACATTTTACTCAATAAATAATGTAGTTTACTCTTAGCAGAATTTTTAACACATTTTTAGAATTCCTTGATTGTTTTTCATTATTTTGGTCAGTTGCTTTCTGTAGTTTATGGATCACCTACATATTCTAAGGCATAATGTTGCTATACTTGCAGATTTAAGGAACAGGTGTGGTCTAGACATGTGCATACTCATGTCTGTGTGTATTTGTGTGTGCATTGGCATACTATGGAAATAACCGACTGCACACATAATGACACATCATCTTTTCAATTTTTCGATATATCAATTAATTTTCTTTGTGAATCTCACCATCTCCCAGTCAGTAACATCTATGGGGGATATTTAATCAAAGTATTTCATTTATTCTATATAGAAAAGTTTAACAAAACTTAGGTGATACAGCTCTTTCTAATATTCTGAATTACCACTAAGACAATAAAATGTGAATGTTATTTTGGAGCTGATCTTTACTCAGAAATGCCCTGAAAGAGTCCAGGAATATTGCCTAGGACAGCTTTGCAAGTTCAGAAAATTCATCACCATTTCTAGTCATGTTTGCTTGCAGACGACAACCAACAACAATAGTAATAGAGTCAGGATGGAAAACACACCCCTTAAATTTTGCATATCTACAGTCTCACAACTGCACTATGAGGAAGAAAAAGATCTTATATGATGGGAAAAAGATCAAAATGATCAAACTCCTTAAAGTGATAAATCTCAGAATGATCAACATGGAGTAGCATAAACTAGCTTGGGAAGCATCTCAAGGATAGGTGCAGATCGAGACTAGTGGAAATCCTGAAGTCATCCATTTGTTAGGTTGATAATCTTCGATGCAAGATGTCTAGCACCTGTATAACAATATGGGATTGAAAAGAGAAAGGTAGATATGCATTCAACTGCGTCTCAGAAAGAAAGAATGGAGGCACAATAACAACTACAACCATGCATGGGCACTTCCTATAAGAATGCAAACACCCTTGTTGAAAAACTCAGGGAAACAAGACAGGGGCTTCAGAGGTTGGTACTCGCTTCTTTAAACAGCAAATACAAATGATCTGTGGATTTGATCCTATTCCATTTTAACAATCCCCTGCTCCATCTCCTAATGAAAGAAATTTTAGAATATATTATATTAGCACACTTTTCTGTCTCCTCTCAGGATCACGCATCCCTAATTATGAAGACACAAATTAAGCAAGAACAGTCTTGTTCTCTTACCTCATCTTCCATGACAAGGATGACAAATGTTATGGTACCTGGTAAGAGCATCCAGTCAGAGCCTCTTGTCTATTGCAATGGGGTCCTTAAAGGCTTAACATTCCTAATTTTCTGATCAGTTTTGAAAATATATATGTATTATGGGTTCAGTTCTAAAATGGATGAGTTATCTATCTCTGGACAACAGTTCAAGGGAGTTGAAGCCTAATGATTTGAGTCCCCCCAACACAGACATGACCTGTTACTTAGTTTTGAAACCTGAGTTCATAATTTTTGGGACTGTATAAGATGAATGCAAATCTTAACCAACTCCTCCTTCTCCCAAATTGAAAAGCCAAAAGCTCATCCTGCATGCATGATTCCTGGACTCCAACGTGGACAGTCTTTACTCCAATGTCTTCCTGATGACTGTTCCTCCCTGTGAGTACTTTGAGTTAGGACACCCCACACGTATGAAAGAACTCAGCATTCTGAAGCAGGTTCACACTTTCCTTCTGCTCTCTCAGCTGGGGCTTTTACCCAGGTCACATTGAAGGAGACTGAACCTAGGCCAATGAAACCTAGTCAGAGGCTTATACTCACCTGCAGCTTCTATGGGCAGTCACTCAGCACTTAGGAATAAATGTTGCCTGGAGCCACCAGCCTCCAGGGAATGGTCAATGACCCTGCAGACACAGTCATGTATTGCTGTACCTGGAGAGCACATAGGCACAACCAGGCTGCCCTTTGGTAGAAAACCTGGGTTAGATATTAGTTCTAGACTCTTCTCTACCAAAGAAGGAGAATTTGAAGGAATTGGCATTTCCTGTTAGTCTGCAGCTATTCATATTGTCATTAAGCAGACAGTTATCCTTGTCTTCCTTTCTCTTTCCTATATAGATGCATCTCATCCCCTGTGAATTCAAACGAGTGAGACATTTTGTTCTCATTTATAAAGGATCCTATTACATAACAAAAATGGATTATCTATGTGGTGCAGCCAGATATGTGCACTCATATCCATAAACGTGCAGAACAAAAATAAATACAAACATGTACTTATTATATGTTTTCATGAAGAGATGAGGAAGAATCAGTATATTGGAAAGCATGAGTAATTACAGTATTGCACATATCTGCTTCTTTTATATTGAAGAAGGATAAATTTCCATATATCAAGATATGCATAAAATGAATAACCACCAAAATTTGTTCAATAATGGAGAGTCTGACTATGGTGGCACACAAAACAAAGTTTTAGGGCTCCACACGTGGGCTGGGAGTTTTGAATTGTGGGCTCAGGAAATAGATATATCCAGTAGATATCCATAAATCACAAGTTAAGAAGGTCGATATCTGAGAAGGTAGACAACAAACTTGACATGAAGAAGTAGACCATTAAGCCAGGTGAGCAATTTGGCCAAGATTAGCATTTTTAGTCATTAATTTTTATTGGGAAACATAGCATATATGCAAAATAGCAGTAAATTTCCAAATACATTTTAAAAGTAGTTATAGAACAGATATTCAAGTTTTGTATGAGTTACAATTCCATGACTCTTCATTATTTCTTCTAGCTGCCCCAAGACACTGGAGACCAACAGAAATAATATAATGATTGTAATCATACTATTTACTTAATCTTGTCTTCTCTGTTATATTCCTCCTTTCCAAAATAACATACACACATAAAAGCAATAATTTCAAAGTATATCACAACAATTAGTTGTAGAACAGATTTCAGAGTTGGATATGGGTCACAATTCCACAATTTTAGGCTTTTTTTCCTATTGGTTCTAAGGTACTGGATGCTAAAAAAAGTACCAGTAAAATGATTCAATGCTGATACCCACTTGTTAAATCCAACATTCACTGTATAATTCCACAATAACCTTGATTTTTATCCCACTATTTAGCTGTATGGGGGTTATACCAAAAATCAGTGGCACATAATTAGGGCAGGGAAAAGAGTTAGGGGGAAGTTGGATTTTCTATTTTGTGATGGTGTGTTTATCAGCTATCTTTCTCTTGGGAACAATGGAATTGTCTAAAATCGTGAGTGTTGATGGACTGTTGCCTTTGGACATTATACATGAGGCCCAGTAGAAAGAGCTGGCTGAAAGATGCATTGCCTGAGAAGTAGATTTGTAAATGATGGTGCAAATATATACTCAAACACAGTGCTTCTACAAAAACGAATGAAGTTCTGAGGCATGCAATGATATGAATGAACCTGTGGGACATTTGGAGGGGCAAAAATAAGCCAGAAACAAAACAGAAAATATGTCTGATCTCATTTAGAAAATGCTTATTAGAAAACTGGGGCCTAGATTGTAAATTATATAGCAATCACATTTAATCCAGATCGGTAATTGTTATTTTTGAATTTTTTGAGGGTCTGTTTTATATATGTATAACCTGGTATATGGATATAAGAATAAAGCCAATTGGGTCAGGATTAAGGTATTTCAGAATAGAGAGGTAATGAAGACTTGTATTTAGATCTTCACCTACACTTTGAGTCCAAAGGAAGAAACTTTTATTATATCCAGAACCTAGGTTTTCTGTCGCAAAACATCAAACACAACCTGGGCGGGTAGATCATTTAAACAATCAAACACAGTGAGCACAGAATAAGATTGAGTACCTTTAATCTGGTACATCTTAAGGATATCATGAAAATCTTATTTTAAAAATATTTTTATTGACAAATCTTCACACACATGCATTTGATACATGGTGTACAATCAATGGTTCACAATATAATTACACAGTTATTTATTCATCACCATGATCATTTTTTAGAATACTTACATTACTCCAGAAACAGAAATAAAAGAATAAAGAACAAACTCATACATACTATAACCCTTACCCCTCCCTCTAATTGACTGCCATCATGGTCAGGTTCAAGTGTCAACTTGGCCTGTCTGTTGTGATGAGGACATTTCATAGAATTAAGTCATGATCATGTCAGATGCATCCACATCTGTGTTAGCTAGATTCAGTTGTCAACTTGGCCAGGTGAGCATACCTAGTTTTGTTGCTGCGGACATAAGCCAATGGTACGTGAACCTCATTTGTTGCTAATTACATCTGCAGTCGGCTAGGAGGCGTGTCAGCTGCAATGAATGACGTTTGACTTAATTGGCTGGTGCTTAAATGAGAGAACGCAACGTAGCACAGCCTAAGCAGCTTGGCATTCCTCATCTCAGCACTTGCAGCTCAGCCCAGGCCTTTGGAGATGCAGAAAGAAGTTACCCCGGGGAAAGCTGTTGGAACCCAGGGGCCTGGAGAGAAGACCAGCAGAGAACATCTTGTGCCTTCCACGTAAGAAAGAACCTCAGTGGAAAGTAAGCTGCCTTTCCTCTAAAGAACCAACAAAATATCCCCTTTTATTAAAAGCCAATCTGTCTCTGGTGTGTTGCATTCCAGCAGCTAGCAAACTAGAACAACATCTAATTCCATTTGTAATCAGCCAAAGGAGAGTATCTTCTGAAATGAGTGATGCTTAAGCTAATCAATGGAAGCCTTTTAAGGAGGATTCAGAACAGACAGGCTCTTCCTGCTTTGGCTGGTGAACCTCTTCTGTGGAGTTCATCCAGAACTTCCATTTGAGTCGTCAGCTTCACAGCCTGCCCTGTGGATTTTGGACTCTGTGTTCCCGCAGTCATGTGAGACACTTTTATAAATTTTATATCTGTGAGTTTTCCCTGTTGATTCTGTTTCTCTAGAGAACCCTAACTAATACATCTTGGTACCAGGAGTGGTTCTTAAGAAATAGAATCTTAAAAATGGGTTTTTCTGAATGCTTTTCTACTCTGACTGGATTCAAAGATACTAAGGACTCTGATTCCCATAATCAGAATGACACTCCCAATCCATGGAGTGATTTGGCAAAAGAGATAGTCAAAATATCACCATCTGATTCTTCTAATGCTTCACTTGTATGAAACTAGGCTCTGGGGGATAGTGTTTTTGACGCCTTTACAGAGCATTGTAGAAATAAGAGATATAGAGAATTTAGTTGGTTGTTGTTAGATACACTGGCTACATTAAGGAGTGAAAGGGATGGGCTTACAGCTTCAGACAAGAAGCTTAAGCACTGTTTGACAGATGTAGACGTTTCTATGAGTATCCTGAAGGAAATTCTTATTTCCTGTAGCCGTAGACTTGAGATCTCTGAAAATCAGACTCAGAATCTTATTGTTAGAGTAGCAACTTTACAACATAAATTGAAATCTCAATCTTGCATGGTGGCTGCCATTAAAGTGAGGGTATTGATTGGAAAGGAGTGAGACCTTGAAAAATGGGATGGTGATATTTGGATTGATAATGATGTCAGGGGTGAGTTTGAAACCCTAGATCATGCTGAGTCTTCTCTAGATAACCCTTAATAGTTTTCCCTGAGGTCATAACCACCCCACCTCCAGCCTTCCTTGAGGAGTTGACCAACCAACCTCTTCCTGAAGGGATTAGCCTTAGCGTGATTATTCCTGTTTCTGCAAATGAAGGGCCTGAAGCAAATGGTTGGAAGATATTTCTAATTCTTTTCATGACCCACCCCTACCACCCCTCATTTCTTCCAGAACTATAACTAGACTAAAGTTCCACTAGGCACTAAAGGTAAGGTACAAAGTATCACACATAAGGGGGTATGTCCAAAAGAACTGCGTGAGTTTTCCAATTTATATAGACAGAAATGAGGGAAATATGTGTGACAATGGATTTTAAGGGCATGGGATAATGGTGGGAAGAATATAAGGCTGGATCAGCCTAAATTTGTTGATAAGGGTCCACTAAACAAAGATTCAGCATTCAATGTTATAGCTCAAGTGGTTAGAAATGGTATTAACAGTTTGTTTGGATGGATGGTTGAAACATGGATCAAAAGGTGGCCAACATTGCCTGAGGTTGAAATGGCAGAACTGCTCTGGTATAATGTAGATGAGGGGATCCAGAGGCTTAGAGAGATTGGAATGTTAGAGTGGATTTATCATGCAACGCCTACTCTTACACCACAGGAATGTCCAGAGGATGCGCCTTTTACCAGAACAGTGTGAAATAAATTTGTAAGACTAGCACCATCATCCCTGAAGAGCTCTGTGGCTGCACTTCTCTGTAGGTCAGATATTACTGTAAGAACTGCTGTCACTGAGCTGGAATCCTTGAACACAATGAGGATGATGGGATCCCCAGTTGGCAGAAGCCAGGTGGCAGCACTTAATCGCCAAAGACAGAAAAGATGTGGCTATTATAATAGACAGCAAACTCAAAGCAGGCATCAAAATTATATGACTTGCAGAGATTTGTGGCATTGGCTAGTAAATCATGGGGTACCTAGAAATACAATAGAAGGGCAGTCTACTAAATTTTTGCTCGAGCTGTATAAACAAAAGAGTTCTAGGTCAAGTGAACAGAAGTCTAACCTGAATTACGAAAACACAGCATCATGGCCCCTTAATCAATTTCCAGACTTGAAAAAGTATACAGACCCAGAGCCCCTTGAATGAAGGGGCAGCCAGATCTCTTTGGGGGAGAACCCTGTTACACTGTCGCAAATGTATACTGTTAATCTTCCACCAAGCCTTCCCCAGGGATACTGATGTCCTTTTACCAGGGTAAATGTGCATTGGGGAAAAGGAAATGATCAGATATTTTGGGAATTATTAGACACTGGTTCAGAAGTGACCTTAATTTCAGGGGACCCAAAATGTCACTCTTGTCCATCAGTCAGAGTGGGCGCTTATGGAGGCCACGTGGTCAATGGAGTTTTAGCTCATGTTTGTCTCACAGTGGGTCCAGTGGGCCCCCAAACCCATTTTGTAGTTATTTCCCCAGTTACCGAATGAATTATTGGTATAGACATACTGAGCAATGGGCAGAATCCCCACATTGCATTGCTAACTCGTACAGTGAAGGCTATTATGCTGGGGAAGGCCAAAGGGAAGCTACTAGAACTGCCCCTCCTGAGCAAAATAGTAAATCAGAAGCAATACCGGATTCCTGGAGGGATTGCAGAGATTACTGCCACTCTTAAGGACTTGAAGGATGCAGGGGTGGTGATTCCCAAAACATCCCCATTCAACTCTCTTATTTGGCCTGTACAGAAAACAGATGGGTCTTGGAGGATGACAGTGCGTTATCATAAGCTCAATCAGGTGGTAACTCCAATTGCAGCTGTTGGTCCAGATGTGGTATCATTGCTTGAGCAAATCAACACATCCCCCGGTACGTGGTACACAGCTATTGATCTAGAAAATGCTTTTTTCTCAATAGCTCTCAGTATGGACCACCAGAAACAGTTTTCTTTCAGCTGGCAAGGTCAGCAATATACATTCTCTGTCCTACCTCAGGGGTATGTCAACTCCTCAGCCCTATGTCATGATCTTGTCCATAGGGACCTTGATCTTTTCTCTCTCCCACAAGACACCGCATTGATATATCCATTATATTAGTGATATCATGTTGATTGGACCTAGTGAGTAAGAAGTAGCAAATACTCTAGACTTACTGGTAAGGCATTTGTGTGTCAGAGGATGGAAGGTAAATCCAACAAAAATAAAGAGGTTTTCTATCTCAGTGAAATTCCTAGATGTCCAGTGGTGTGGGGCATGTCGAGATATCCCTTCTAAGGTGAAGGAGAACTTGCTGCATCTGGCCCCTCCTACGACCAAAAAAGAGGCACAACACCTAGTTGGTCTTTTCGGATTTTGGTGACAACATATTCCTCATTTGGGTGTGCTACTGCAGCCCATTTATTGAGTGACCAAAAAAGCTGCTAATTTTGAGTGGGGACTGGAAGTGGAGGCTCTGTGACAGGTCCAGGCTGCTTTACAAGCTGCTCTGCCACTTGGGCCATATGATCCATTAGATCCAATGGTGCTGGAAGTGTCAGTGGCAAATAGAGAAGTTGTTTGGTGCCTTTGGCAGGCCCCTATAGGAGAGTCACAATGCAGACACTTAGGATTTTGGAGCAAAGCCTTACCATCTGCTGCAGATAACTACTCTCCGTTTGAGAAACAGATTTTTGGCCTGCTACTGGGACCTAGTAGAGACTGAACACTTAGCCATGGGCCACCAAGTTTCCATGAGACCTGAGTTGACTATCACGAGCTGGTGGTTATCTGACCCACCAAGCCATAACATTGGGTGTGTGCAGTAGAACTCTATTGTTAAATGGATATGGTATATATGAGACAGGGTCACAGCAGGTCCTGAAAGCACAAGTAAGTTACATGAAGAAGTGGCCCAAATGCCCTTGGTCTCCACTTCTGCCACATTACTTCTCTTTACCAGACCAGACCTACGGCCTCTTGGGGAGTTCCTTACAGTAAGTTGACTGAGGAAGAGAAATTTCAGGCCTGGCCTACAGATGGTTCAGCATTATATGCAGGTACCACCCGACAGTGTACAGCTGCAGCATTATTATTCCTTTCTGGGTGTCCTTGAAGGACAGTGGTGAGGGAAAATCCTCCCAGTAGGCAGAACTTCAAGCACTGCACCTGGTTGTTCATTTTGCTTGGAAGAAGAACTGGCCAAAGGTGCATTTGTATACTGACTCATGGGCTGTTGCTAATGGTTTGGCTGAATGGTCTGGGACTTGGAAAGAGCATAATTGGAAAATTGGTGACAAAGTGGTCTGGGGAAGAAGTATGCGGCTAGACCTTTCTGAGTGGGCTAAAAACATGAACATACTTGTGTCCCATGTGAATGCACACCAGAGGATGACTTCAGCATAAGAAGGTTTTAATAATCAAGTGGATAGGATGACGCATTCTCTGGATATCATTCAGGATCTTTCCTCAGCAACTCCTGTCATTGCCTAATGGGCTCATGAACAAAGTGGCCATGGTGGTGGGGATGGAGGTTATGCATGGGCTCAGCAACATGGACTTCCACTCACCAAGGCTGACTTGGCTGCAGCCACTGCTGATTGCCCAATCTGCCTGCAGCAGAGACCTACACTCAGCCCCTGATATGGCACCATTCCCCGAGGTGACCAGCCAGGTTCATGGTGCTAGATTGATTATATTGGACCACTCCCTTCAAGGAAGGGACAGTGATTTGTTCTAACTGGAATAGACACATACTCCAGATATGGGTTTGCTTTCACTGCATGCAATGCTTCTGCTAAAACTGCCATCAGTGGGCTTACAGAATGCCTTATCCATCATCGTGGTATTCCACATAGTGTTGCTTCTGATCAAGGAACACACTTTACAGCAAATGAAGTGCGAGTATGGGCACATGCTCAGGGAATTCTGTGGTCTCACCATGTTTCCCATCATCCAGAAGCAGGTGGATCGATAGAACAGTGGAATGGCTTTTTGTAAACAAAATTACGGTGCCAACTAGGTGGCAATACCTTGAAAGAATGGGGTAATGTTCTCCTGGAAGCTGTATATGCTCTGAATCTGCTTCCACTGTATGATGCTGTTTCTCCCATAGCCAGGATCCATGGGCCCAGGAACCAAGGGGTGGAAATGGGAGAGGTACCACTCACTATTACTCCTAGTGATCCACTAGGAAAATTTTTGCTTCCTGTCCCTGCAATCCTGAGCTCTGATGGTCTACGGGTTTTAGTTCCAAAATGGGGAGTACTTCCACCATGAGAAACAACAATGATTTCATTGAACTGGAACCTGAGATGCCACCTGCTCACTTTGGGCTACTTATGGCACTGGATCAACAAACCAAGAAGGGGATTACATTATTGTCTGGGGTGATTGACCCTGACTATCAGGGGCAAGTAGGACTGCAACTACATAATGGAGGTAAAGAAGAGATGTCTTGGGATATAGGAGAACCCCCAAGGCATCTATTAGTGCTATCATGTGCTGTGATTAAATTCAATGGAAAACTGCAACAACCCGATTCAGGCAGGACTACCAATGGCACTAAAACTTCAGGAGTGAAGGTTTTCATCACCCTACCAGGCAAAGAACCACAGCCAGTTGAAGTGCTTATTGAGGGTAAAGGGAAAATGGAATGAGTAGTGGAAGAAGATAGTGATAAATATGAACTTCAACCACATAATCAGTTACAGAAATGAGGACTGTAATGCTGCATGTTATACTATTTAAGTTATAAGATATCAAATTTAAGAATGTATATTACCCAAGGATTTGCAACCTATTCTGAAGAGATTTAATGTGTTTCCAGTTATAGGCAGGATAGTTGAGTATTGTAAGGTGAAAGAAAAAATGTGTGTTTTATTGTTTTTTATTTAGAAATTTGGTATGGTGTAAGGTGGTATGTATAGCTGCCAAGTTGACAAGGGGTGGACTGTCATGGTCAAGTTCATGTGTCAACTTGGTCAAGTGGTGGTTCCTGTTTGTCTGGTTGGGCATGTGCTGGCCTGTCTGTTGCGATGAGGACATTTCATAGAATTAAATCATCATCATGTCGCCTGTATCCACAGCTGATTCCATTTGTAATCAGTGAAAGGGGAGTATCTTTTGCAATGAGTGATGCTTAATTTAACCAATAGAAGGCTTTTAGCGAGGATTCAGAAGAGGCAGGTTCTTCCTGAATCGGCTTGTGAGCCTCTCCTGTGGAGTTCATACAGAACTTCCATCGGAATCGTCAGCTTCACAGCCTGCCCTGTGGATTTTGGAATCTGCATACCCACAGTCACGTGAGGCATTTTTATATATTTCATATTTGTGAGTGTTCCCTGTTGACTGTGTTTCTCTAGAGAACCCTAACTATTGCAACTACTAATGTTTCCATCAACCCAATTTATTTTGCCCTTTTCACACCTGTTATTTCCTTTGATCCATATTTTTTTCACATCTGTCCATACCCTTGCATCAGACTCAAGGTTTTCATGATCATGCAGTCTCATTTAAAATGGTATGTGTTTATACAATCATCTTCAAGAATCAAGACTACTGAAACACAACTCAACAGTTACAAGTACCTACCTCCTGCCACTCCAATACACTGTAAACTACAAACAGTTATCTATTATATTCTATATATTCTATTGATATCCAAGGTAAACTCCAGATTCAGTTGGAAATACTTCAGTTACTGAAATGAAATATTGTCTCATTTCTCTTTTTCCTCTTTTGGTCAAGAAGGTTTTCTCAATCCCCTGATACTGTCACTCACTCATCCTGGGATTTCTATCCCACATTGCCAGGGAGTTGTGCACCCCTGGGAGTCATGCTCCACATAGCCAGGGAAGAACAGTGAATTTACCTTCTGAGTTGTCTTAGAAAGAGAAGCCACATATGAACAATGAAAGATGCCCTCCAGAAGTAACTATTAGGCACACCTATAGGTAGGCTCAGCTTCTCCACTGCCTACATAAGCTTCACAAGGGTAAGCCTCAAGATGAAAGGCTTGGCCTATTGATTTGGGTGTCCCTAAGTTTTGACACGGTATCAGGGAATTTCTGATGGTAAGGTTTAATAGTTGCATATTTTTTCTCCTAACCCTCAAGGGACTTTATCAATGCATTTTGATTATTTGCTTAATATACTCCAAGATGTATCTAGGCATTACTTTAAGCTATAAATGATTAAAGGACCTCTTTCTTATTCTGGACTTGCTGTGTTTCAATTGTTCAAATGAACTATACACATACGTTCAGTTAGATTATGTGCTAAAGAAAATTTAGGTTCCAGAACGAATAAACCTTTCTTCCTTTGGTCTCTAAGAGAATGTGTGGTTCTATAATACAGACAATGTCTTCATTACACCTGTGTTCTTAATAACTTTAATCCCAACATGATCAGCTTCATTCTTATCTCTAAATATTAATATATATAAATATATTCATATATATGAAACAGCCTCTTGAAATCCAGAAATAATAATTACCTCTCCAGACTGAATGTGTCTGCTATAAAAGCTTACAATCTAGGCACCTGTTTTCTAATAAACATTTTCTAAAGTAGTCTTTAGACTATTTTAAAGTTGCTCTTTCCTTCTTGACTTACTTTGCCTCCACAAATGTTTCTCATATTCATTCACATAGTGGCATGCCTACCGGGAATTCCCGGGAGAACAGGAGAGAAGAAGGGGCACTGCACAGGATCAAGAAATGGCAGACAAAAGAAGATAAGTGGGGTGGGGGGACTCAAGCTCATCAGGAACTACTTTAGGGAGTGTTATCAAGGCAAGATTATTTTTTAATATCTGTCATGCCAGCAAAGCTACAAACTTTAGTTCCCAGTTTCCTGTCTCAGGAACTGTTTATTTCTTTTCAGGGTGTTCATTTTTTAGGTTTGTTCATACTCTTGAATTAGCATCCTTGAGAACATTTGTTTCTGCACTTTGCCACATCAGCAGAGCATGGTGTGCCTATGCCCCGTGTCCTTGGCTGTCAGCCAACCACTTAAGCCCTCAGAGAACTGTCTCCAACACGTGCCTCACAACTTCGTTTCTTTTTACTGCAGCACAACATTTGATCATAAATATGCACCATTGTTTGCCAATCTACTTCTCAGTGCATACTTCAGCCACCTGCATTTATCAGACATCATGTATAGTGCACAAAGTGCATAGTTGATCAACACTCTCAATTTTTGTTAATTTCATTGTTCCCAAGAGAAAGATAACCAATAAACACACCCTAACAAAATAGGAAGTTCAAACCTCCTCTGACATCTTGTCCCCCTTCCTCTTATTCACCTCTGCCGTTGGTGTGGTAGTGCTGCCATTTCATTTTTAACATAGGTCATAGCATGTGGTGGCAGTTTTCCCCTGTACTCTAGACTTAAACATTCTTTATACATGAAACATACCTTTGAAGTAGTCCTTACAAGGACTAATTTGCATTTTATGTGTTAATCAGTGGGGCACATAGGTCTAATTAACCCCTTTCAATTTTGCTCATCTTTAATATGGTAATATTACTTATAGACCAACTAGAGAACTGCCTTCACTTCTAGCTGCTCCCTTACATTGGAGTTCAACCTCATAAGCTAACCATTTACCAATCTCTACTTTCTATGTACCTCTAAGCCTCCTATATTGTGTATTATAAGCCTCTGATTTTACATTTACCATGTTCACAAAAGTGGAATCATGCAGTATCTATCCTTTTGTGTCTGGCTTATTTCAGTCAGCATTATGTCATCAAGGCTTTTCCATCTTGTCATGTGTTTCAGGATGTCACTTGACGTACTGCTGCATAATATTCCATCATATGTACATATCACATTTTGTTAATTAGCACACCGATGTTCATTGCAGCATTATTCACAATTGCCAAAAGATGGAAACAAACCAAATGCTCATCAAGAGACAAATGGATATAGGCTTGCTTTAATTGGAACATTTTCTCAGCCTTAGAACTGCAAACTTGTAACTTACTAAATTCTACTTTCAAAAAGCTGTTCCATTTCTTGTAAATTGCATTCCATCTCTTGGCAAACTAAAACAGTGGCCTTTTTTGTCTCTTTTAATCGTTTTGAAATCTAAATTGTTGGGTAATAGTATCTAAATTGTTGGATAATAGTATAAGTTTTCCTGCACTTCTCTGATTTTTGTTTGCATGGATTATTTTTTTCCAGTCTTTCAACTTCCTTGGGTCAAAAATTAGTCTCCTATAGACAGCATATAGACTGGCCTTGTTTTTTAATCCATTCTTCCAGTCTTTTGATTAGGGAGATAATCCATTAACATATACTGTTATAACTGTGCAGGCAGTGATTTCTTCTACCCTGTGGTCTTTAGGAATTTACATGCAATATCTAATCTTTTCTTTCATCATTTTTACCTTTATTGATAGTCTTCATTTTTCACTCTTCTCTGGACCTCTCTTTCTCCTGTTTGTTTCTATCTGCCGGTCATGCATCTTTTAGTATTTCTTGAGGAGCCAGTTCCTTAGCCACAAATTCTCTCAGTGATTATTTATCTGAAAATATTTTAATTTCCTCCTCATTTATGAAGGAAAATGTTGCTGAATATTGAAGTCTTGGTTGTCAGTTTTTCTCTTTTATAATCTTAAATATATACTACCACTGCCTCCTCACCTCAATGGTTTCTGCTGAGAAAACCACACATCATCTTATAGGGTTACCCTTGTATGTGATAGATTGCTTTTTTGTTGCTGATTTGAAAATTCTCTCTTTCTCCTTTACATTCAAGAATCTGATTAGTAAATGTCTTGGAGTATGTCTACTGGGATCTACTGTTTTTTGGGTACGCTGCACTTCCTGGATCTGAAATTTTATGTCTTTCATAAGGGATGGGAAATTGTCAGTGATTATTTGATCCATTAGTCTTTTTTCCTCCTTTATCCTTTTCTTCTCCTTCTGGGACACCCAAAACACATGGATTCATGTGCCTCATTTTTTTTTCTTTCATTTAATTCTCTGAGTCCCTGCTGGTATTTTCCCATTCTTTTCCCTCT
>PVIY010033860.1:0-27682 GCA_004026745.1 Myrmecophaga tridactyla | reverse complement strand
CCCTACCTCCAGGCAGGATCAGCTTGACCACCCAGAGGGAAGGCATGGATTTCTGGACTGTGGAGACAGCCTGCAGCCAAGAGGCTGAGAGTTGGGCATGCGGCTGTAGTTCAGGCTTTCTACCAGAAATTGATGTGTTCCTGAGCAAGACACTTTCCCTTTCTGAGCCTGTTCCTTCTGGGACAAGATGAGGGGATGGAGTACCCCAGGCTTTTCAGCCCCTAGGCAATGATACCCTCCTCTTCCTGCAGGGTTGAGGCACCAAACTATGTTGGCCATTGGCCAGGAGCTGAACCGGAGGGCACTGGGGGGCCCGATCCCCAGTACATGGATTAACCAGGTTCGACGCCAGAGCTCTCTGCTTGGTAAGTACCAAGGAGGTTGAGCTTCTGCCAGCAACAGGAGGCTTCCAGATTACATAAATTGTGTGCATGACTATGATCCCCACCCCCCTTTCTCACAAACTTTATTTGAGGACTGTGGGAGTAGAGTTCTTCAAGGTCAAATCCCCTCCTTCCCTGTCACCTGTAGCTGCTGTGTCCTGCAGGCAAAAACCTATGGCTTTGGTTGGCTCTTCAGAAAAAGGAGCAGCAGCTCCAGCGATAAAGGGGATGACAACTGGCAGAAGGCGAGGGAACTAGAGAGAAGCTGTGTTTCCTTGACTGTGTCCATAGGTTCTCGGCTAGAAGAGACTCTCTACAGTGACCAGGAGGTGGCTTACATCCAGCAGGGGGAAGAGGCCATGCATAAGGCACTGGGCATCCTCAGCAACCAGGAGGGCTGGAGGAATGAGAACCAGCAAGTATGTGTGTGGTGGGGAGAAACCCCTAGCTCTTCATTGTGCATTGCCATCCTCAAGGCCCGCTGGGGCATCTGCTGTTCTCAGATCCCCATCTCATGAAGTAGTCACTGGGCAGCAAGTATTTTTAGAACTTGCCTTGTCTAGTAATATATCGTTAAACACTCTTCCCACCCATCAAAGACATTTTGGGACTCCTGAGTGGGAAATGCTGTTTCCTGCATCCCTAGCTACCCTCACCACACACCCACTCAACAGAGACCAGGCAGTGGGGACTCCTTGTGCATTCAAGGCCTCATCATTCCAGGCTGGTATTCCCAAGGCACTAAGTGGGTGGGGGTGGTGTTTGCTGCTCAGCACACCTTGTGATCGTGCAGTCCCAGGGCAGCCTGGGCTGAGCCTACAAGAGATGGACCCAAAGGTGGCCAAGGCCCTTTGGGTTCTCTGCTCCTGAGTACCCCATCTGCCACTGGGAGCATAATAGTGCCCACAGTAAAGCTAGTGGCTCTGTGATTTCAGCAGCGGCTTTCTCAACAAAATCTTGCCCGATATGCAAAGCTCAGGTAAAAATCTCGTCTCCAAGTTTTCAGAGTAATGGAGTTAAAAAAGATTACGTACTAGTTTGGGAGTCAAGAAACTTTGTATCTGGGTCCAGCCTGGCTCTTAGTTGGGGTACCTGGGAAATTGCTGAAGCCTCTGAGCCCCACATCCTTCTTTGTGTGAAATGAGTAACTGAACTAAAAAATCTCCAATATTTTTTGTATCTAAAGAGCTGGGTGGAGACCAGACATTTCTCACCCTGTTTGTTTTTCAAAATCCCTGAGCTTCAAGTCACACAAGGTTCTGTTCAGTTGGAACTACCACCCCACCAAAATCAACCAATAGTCCAGGAGGTGGGCAGGTTACCTCCCACTCTTCAGCAGACATAGGAAGCTTGCAGCAGGAAAAATTACTCACTGTATCTTAATCAGAAACAATCCCAGACTTCCTCATGCCTAACTTGGGAGTTCTTTTTTGCTGTTGCCCTCTCTCCCTTGCCTGGTATGGTCTGCGTGCCCTAGGTTAGGGATATTTTTCTCTAATTTTTATCCTGGGGCTCCTTTCTGACAGCCAAACGGTGACAAAGTGCTGAGTAAAGTGGTCCCAGACGTGGGCAAAGTATTTCGGTTGGAGGTGGTGGTGGACCAGCCCGTGGAGAGGCTCTATGAAGAGCTTGTGGAGCACATGGAGGCAATGGGAGAGTGGAACCCCAATGTTAAGGAGATCAAGGTAAGGCAAGTCCAGCTGTGTGTGATGTCTTAGCCCCAGCATGGCTGAGTAGTGATTTTGGTTCTTTTGTGGCCAAGTAGGTCCTGCAGAAGATTGGAAAAGATACAGTCATCACCCATGAGCTGGCTGCAGAGGCAGCAGGAAACCTTGTAGGACCCCGTGACTTCGTGAGTGTGCGCTGTGCCAAGCGCCGAGGCTCCACCTGTGTGTTGGCTGGCATGGCCACACATTTCGGGGAGATGCCTGAGCAGAAAGGTGTCATCAGGTAATAATGGCAGCAGCTCCAAGCTCCACCGAGTGTATGATGGTCTGAATCCTCAGCTCCAAGAAGCTAATCCTTAAATTTCTATCCTCAGCTTCCTTTACAAAGGAAATACAGTCTCATTTTCCAAAGTAAAGCAGAAAGACAAGATTGGCTCTACCTCAGACAAAGTTTGTCCTGCCCCTCCCAGAAAGTTTAAGAACCTTCACATTTTCTAAACCAAGGGCAGGGCTAAGATTCAGATGGTATACTCTGGTACAGATGTACTGGTGATTAAAATGCTGAAATAATCCACACCACTTAGCTGCTGCCAAGGGCACCAGCCACTACCCTGGACTATTCCCCCAAACTTCTCATGAGCCAGCAAATTAAAGGTACAGCAAGAAGCCTCCAGGCTCCAGCTTCAGGTACAACTAAGCATCTCTTCTGATGCTTAAGGTAACCATGCCAAGTGTTAAATTTCACCTTGGCAAAAGGTCCTTTTCTGATGAGATTTAGGAAATGATTAAACACTCTAAAAATGCGGCTAGTATAACTAGTGAGCATTAGAGAGAACCCTGGGTTATCTTTGTGACTCTACTTTTATTCATTTGCCAGAGCTGAACATGGCCCCACTTGCATGGTGCTTCGTCCTCTGGCTGGAAGCCCCTCAAAAACCAAACTCACTTGGCTGCTCAGCATTGATCTCAAGGTGAGGGGTGTGGGAGGTGGAGCAGTGGGTGGTGGGAAAAAGAGGCTCTCCCCTCCTCTGTAGTATCTCACATGGGATGGGGAGAATCCTCCTTCCATTTTCAGAGAATCATGGACTATTAGAAATGGAAGACACTTCAGTGATAGCCTTGTTGTTCCACATTCTCAAAAGCCTTCAATGGCTCCCTCTTACCTATCACATCAAATTTCAATCCGGCATTTACCATCATTTCAGAGAGTGGGAAACATAGGCCTAGAGAAGTAACCTGACCAGGGTCACACAGCTGGGAAGAGAGAGTTGAAATTTATCTTAACAGCAAATCCAGTGCTTCTTGCACTGCTGTTAACAGCAGGATGGCAACACAGTCCTCCAGCCCTTGACCCTGGTCAACCTAAGGCTGTGCCTATAAACAGCTAGAAGAACAAGCCCCAGACAACCCATGTCAGTGGTAGGATACAGGGTATGTGTCTAGCGTGAACCATCACCCACAAGATGGGCAAACTCTCCTATCTTCTACTCCAGGGATGGCTACCAAAGACTATCATCAACCAGGTCCTATCACAGACCCAGATGGATTTTGCCAATCATCTCCGCAAGCGCATGGAGTCTAGCCCCACCTCTGCAGCCAGGTGTTAAAAGAAAAGCCTGCTGCTCCCAACTGTTCCTACCTGCATTGCCTGCAGGCTCACCATGGTGAAAGCCTGAAAATCTGTTTTTAAGATTGTCATCCGGGTACACAGTATGTGGTTGTAGTGTTTAGAATATGATACCAGGGATCAGCTTGGTAAAATTTTAGAACCAAGAAAACTGGGATGAGACTTTGATGTAAAGAAGAGCCTTTTCACTTCATTCAGTGATTAGCTGTGAAATGAAGGCTCCCAAAATATTTGTATAACTTTTTTCTTGGCCCTTACTTGCCCACCTAAAAAAAAACATCTTAAAATGCTACTAGCTGATATGGATGTGTGTGGGATGCTAACTACCAGAATTAGGACCTCATATTATGCCATCCACTGTGGCAGTATGTCTTGGCAGTATGCTCTAGAAAACCTGTGCTTCAACGAGCAGAAAGCCACACCAAAGGAACAAGCATCTCCCCACAGTAGGTACCTTCCAGAAATTTATTTCAAGCTTTTTTCTGTGGAAAAATACAAAACTAGACTGGATCCCCATTTCTTTCACGAGTACCAGTCAAAATAAAGACGTATAACAAACACAACCTCAGTCTGCACCTGTTTTAAAATTCTACTCTTAAAAAAGTCTAGTTTAGTAAAATTGCAATTTTATGCTAGAGGAGTTCTGGAAAAGCATTTTAATTAGTGAAATTAATTCCCCTGCTCATTAAATGGGAAAAACTTGAGGGGGGGGCGGGTATGTTATTCAATTATTTAGAATCTGTTACCAGAATCTTTTATGAAAATTTAGTTTTCATGATAAGCACAAGCCTAAATCAGTTCTTAAAGAACTCTACAACACATTAGCTGATTAATGAGCACTGAAAGATGGAGATTATGACAGGATTTTACTTCCTAATTAAAAGCAATGATAGTGCCAAATGTGAAAAAGAATAGTAATACTAAGAGAAAGTTAAAACAAACATTCTTATTTTCCTATCATAATTGTTTAGACCTAAAAAAGGGAACTGAATCTTTAATTCAGAGTTACATCAGCTCCTGGTCAACATTTCTATTATTTATGATGTTATTTGTTGTTAAAGAATTCCACAGCTGTCAGCTCAGCTCCAGACTGCCAACTTTTCTGCTTCAATGGATTAATACTTTACTATTTTGAGAAAGAAGTTGGGCGGAGGGAGAAGGGGTAATATGTTGGTAGCAAATTCCCTTTCCAGAATTTAGAGAATTTATATTTTAAAAATATAGGCTGGGGGCAGGCCACAGTGGTTCAGCGAGCAGAGTTCTTGCCTGCCATGCTGGAGAACTGGGTTTGCTTCCTGGTGCCTGTCTATGCAAAAAAAAAAAAAAAAAAAAAAATATATATATATATATATATATATATATATATATATGTTGAAAAAAATTAAAATATAGGTTGGGATGAGATTAGCTAAATGTTATAAGTAGGATGAAAAATGAACCATTATCACCTGGTATTTTTCTATTCTAATTCTAATGGTGTTGAACTAACATCATTTGGAAACAGGGCTCTGGCATATTTATTGAAGAGATTAGCAGTAGTGAGGACACTGGTATTTTTTGAGGTAGTGAAATTTTACAATTGATAGAGGTATTTATTAGTATTTATTCTGACTGCTTCCTAGAGAAGTCTATTTTGGGGGGCAGAGATGAAATTATTGTTTATCTCTCCAGGAGTTTCTGAGTGAGAGGGGAGAACTGCAGAAATATTTCCAGAACAGAATTATCATCCACTCCCTGCTAAGAGAAAACGATTACTTAGAGATGTGTAAAGAAATCATATTTTGGTTTCAAATGAGAATAAGCTGATGGTACAGAAATGGGCTTTCAACTAATACCATGGAGCTGAATTATAACTTGCCTTCATTAAACTATGTAACTGTGTCTTTGTATTGTCTGGGGAAGATATTTTGGCACATGTTTCACTTTTACACTGGAATAAAACAAGTTGTCACTGATGCTCTGTTTACAGAATATATAGGACCATATAAAGAATACGTATTCTTTGAACCCTTCAAATGAACCTTATCTCTCTCTCTGACACACATACAAATTTTGAATATGAAGTATAAACTGGCAACATCATTATTTCTCTTACTGCTGATTTATAAAAGCCGAATATGCAAAAAATCTAACTTTCTAATTTAAGTGGAAAATAGGTATACAATTTAATTGTCATTTATATTACAAAGAATTCATCTCTAGCTTCCTCTAAATAACACTACTCTAATTTTCTTGGGAGTCTTTCAAACTCTGAAGATCCAGAAACTTCTATAAACATGTTTTCCTGTAAAACCAGCCCATCAATTAATAAATATCTAAGATTCCATTTTGTGAACATACTGACTCCGAGTCATGTTTCTATTAAAAAAAAAAAAAAAAAGGCACAGACTAGTGAAATGGCCAAAACAAAGAAATGGAGTAATTCATTGGAAGAAAAAAATTAAAAGCTGCTGTGTTAAGACACCAACATTCACTTGAAATTAAGGAAATTTCTTAAGGAAAATGACAGGAAGATATTTAGAGAAGAGCTACAGGCATAAAAACTATGATGATTCTTGGCAACATATACCCTACCTCACGGTGAACCACTTTCCTACCTAGGTAAAGTCACAGACAGGTGTCTTGGGGGCAATCTTGGGAGGGATCCATTTATCCTAAGACTTATGGGTTGTTGTCGCAGGAGAAAAGGAGACAGAGAAGCCATAAAGGGATCCCAAGGGATGGGTTCTTCTCATATTCCAGTTTTCAGTATGCTGAAAACTGCCCTTTAAGCAAAGGAAGATAACCAAATCAGTAAAATAACCTGCACATACATTAATGTTCAAAGTAAAGAAGAGGAGGGAAACCATTATTCCTTTAAAATTCTCATCTGCCTTCTTGAAAGACTGATTTTCACAGGATAAAGAGGGTGACTGATTCGGCTGGCTAAAAGAGACACAATAGAAGAGGGGTTGAAACACAGGTCAGAAGAAATCTGTCTCTTCCCTGCAATGCTTGCGTTCCTTCCTTACGTGGCCCAAGTTTTTGACACTGTCGTCAAAAGGAATCCAACCTGACAGGGAACCAAAGTGCCACACAAACTTGAAAACAAGTTTTATTTGGGAAGAGTTTCTAACTTTGTTAAAGCTGCAAGCATGTTACTTTTACAATTACAGTTAAAGAGACCTGTAGGTTTCAGAGATCCCAGTGTTCAAAAGCATATTTCAAAACTAATAACACAAACTCACAACAAAAGGAAAATGTTTTTAGATTGGTTTGGAATGTGCTGCCATTGATTTCAGCTGTTCTCAGAAACAACCCACTCACTTCCTTAGACATCAGGTGGGAATGAGTCAGTACTTACAGAAGAAAATGTCTTTCAGTAAGTTACCTACTTGGACAAGATTACTCAAATCCCTGGAAAAGACAATAAAATAACGAGTCCCAGCTGGGAGAGAATGTGGTAATGTGGTACAGCACCAATTTCACAGGGAGCTGATAGGATTGTGGGGTTAGCGGTTGTTGGCATATGCGACATAAAATAAGAGTGTTCACTGAAAGTGAGGGAAGAATATTAAGGGGCAGGGTTCCCGTCCAAGCCTTTTAACTTGCTAAAAGTAGAGGCTGTGTTCTGCAGCATCTTAGGGAGAACGTTTAAAATAAAGTATACTCAGTCTTTATTCCCCACAAAGTCCATGTCTGAAAAGAGAGAGGAAACTGGTTAGGGCTCCCATGGGGGACTCCGTCTCCCATCCACTTCTGTTTCCACATGATATAAGACATCAGCCAGAGTATGTTCCACCACAGCACCCCAGCCCATGTCACTCATCTGCAAGAAGAAAGAGAAACAGGGAAAGAGGGTGATTAAATTATTATTAAAATAAAGGCTATTTTAATAATCAAAATAAAGGCTATTTTAATAACCACAACAGGAAACAAGAGATACAATGCCGGTATCTGTTACTCACAGGGTGGTAAGTAAGATCCTTTGGAGGATACTTGAAGCATGGTCCAAAGTTGATGGAAACCTGGTATAAATTCAATTCAAGCAAACATGAAAAAACAAGACTGGAAAAGTCAATTTGATATGGAAAGTTTTTCTCCTTAAATGGAACTGTCATGCTCAGTGTATAACTGTAATGAATGATGTATGTTAACAGGGCACAAAGTGGCCATGTCCATCAAGAATAAGGTAAATAAAACAGACCTGTGTCGCAATTTCTGTTCACATCCTAAAGATTTCCTTATTTTACTGGTTTCATTGGTGGCTACTGACAGACTAAAACTACATAAGAAATCTCTAAGCATTAATTTCTCAATTACTTAAAAAGAAATTAAGAAGCCCTAATGAAGATAGTTTTTCCCCTCTTCAGGCTGAATCATAATTTAAAAAAAAGTCAATATAATCAAAAGTTCCTAAACAATAATGGTAGGTTATCAGGATATATGAAACCAAGTTGATTTATGCAATATATACTTTAAATATACTTTCACGTTCCAAACATTTACCTCACATTAAATTCAAAGGAAAAAGTATAGATCACACTTAAATATTTACATAATCTTTATCTATGAAAGCAAATACTTCCTAAAATCCTTCAGCTGTTCCTGGACCAAGCAGTAACAAGAGCAACACATTCCATCTTATTCTTCAGCCTATGGAGATTCTTTCTAGAACTCAATGTCTCTTTTATCACATTCATTAAAACCTCCTGTCCCACAAGTTCTATTCACAGAATGAACAAGACACATACCGTGCAGCTCTTGTACAATGAGATGGCTGGAAAGTAAACACCCTCAAAAATATCCTTGTAAGCCACACCTTGATTGACACCATTTTTATAAAATATTATCTGAAACAAAAAGCACTAGTTTTACTTCAGAATTTATACAGAATAAACAAAAAATAATTCACTTGGAGAACACTTTAGAATTATTGCTATCATACCATACTACTGGTAATTATGTATCCCAACAGCATATAGCTTGTGTAACAATATATTTTGCAATATTTTAGATTTTTAAAGTACTTTTACATGCACTATTTGTTGGTCTTCAGATTTATTTGCTTTCTCAATTCCTGTGCTATTTATATCAAGCAGTTCTATACTACATTATTCAATACAATGTATTTATAAAAAATAATCTAATTTTCTACTGGTAATTTGGAATGATACATACTTAAGTTATTTATTTACTGTCCTTTTCCCTTGCCTCAGGTTCACACTTCTGCATTCCTACTTTGAAGATTTCTTCGGATCTTCTAGCAGTCTCCATATCCTCGTTTTGTTTGTCCTTTCTCTCCTTTAATTACTCCAAAAATTCTCTCAATCTTTCTAACTTATCTCTTTTAGCCTCTTTTTTCCAACAAGACTTACCTTTTCCCTGGCTATATTTCCTGACTGTGTCATCCTTATGCTATTAACTATTTCCCTTTACTATTTTCTTCCTAAAAACAAGAACCTAGTTTCTTTATTTTTCCTAAACTCCCTTCTGTTATTGCCCCATGTGGCCTCACTGTATTGTTATGGAAAAATGTTTCCAGCTCAGAACTTTCTTCACCCCTTTCCCCTTTGATTTTTGGCCCTTATGGTTGGCGAGATACGCCAGTCCTTCTTTGATTGTACTATGACCCTGGGCAGACTTCTTCCACAAACTCTAAGAGACAGGGAAGGTTCACAGAGCAAGCCATTTCAGCTCCTAGTGCCTCAGGTCCACACAGTAAGGTCTCTTCTACGCTAGTTGTCCTTTGCTGCACTCAAGGTCTCCCATCTGATAAGGAAAAAACATCTCTCACTTGCTTCCTCAACCTCTCACAGACTTCCTTAATAGGCACTGTTTTTATACTCTTTTCTCTGCAGAAAGCTCCTGAAAGGCTGGTCACCCCCTTGAAGCAGCAGCATGGTACTTCAGAGCAAGTACAAAAGCTGTGCCTGCTCTGCTACTGGCTAGTTCTGTTATTATCCCCTTTCTTCCTCTCTGGAAGAAATTTGTCCTTACTTCTAAAATCAGGGGTTGGTTCCAATCTTCAAGGTCTTCTAATTCTGACGTTTTTATGACCATGACTCACCTCACTATGGGGAGTCTGCTTTAGGCTCTTCTCTGCTTTATCCACAAAGTCTTTTTCTTCAAAATACAAATAACTCTTGAACTTTATCAAAGCCTTGAAAACCAAGAGAGAAAGAAACAAAGGAGAGGGGGAGAGGCACACTGAAGCATCAGCTACACCATCACGAAATTTTTAAAAAAAGCCAAATGCACACAAATAAGTGAGTCCTTGTGCTCCTGAACAGAAATTTAAAATCTTTACAGAATTGCCTTTGCTAGATTTTGAGCTACTAAGTGCTTCTTAAAAGTATCAGACAGCACGATTGTTAAACATTTTTCAAAAAAGCCTTTACTAAGAAAATTTGTAGGAAAACAAAAAAAAATTGTAGGAAAAACATACACATAAATATACCCACACTCTCACAACAAAAATATCCATAAAAGTGGCTAAATTTATTCATAGTTCTTTTCCCCCCACAATAATCCTAGAGAAAGAAACAAGCCAACTTGGCCTAAAATCCTCTATTCTATTAAAAACAATTTTGAAGGGATAGTTTAAAATTACCATTTCCTCCCCTCCTAGTTCCCTACTTGCTTCTCTCACAGGTGGTCTCCAGGTCACTCACTACCTGATCTTGCTGGCCCCAAAAGTCCATTTAACTATCCACTACTAAATAAATACATGGAATTAATTTTTTTAATTTGAATTTTTAGCACATAGTTGTATTAAACATGATTTCAAAAAATCCAAAAATACAGAAGATTATAAAAGGAAAAGTCTCTCTCCATTTCACTATATCCCTCAATCTTCAGTGTCCCTCACCAAAAGCTATTACTGTTCTAGTGTCCTGGTATCTTTCCAGACAGTCTAGGCACATATTAACATCTTAAAAATTAAAAATCATACTCAAACAAAAAACCAAATCACACAAACGTGCACACATAAAAAAAAAGCAAGCTTAAAAAACATACAAATGGTAGTGTATTATACATTCTGTTTTACATCTTGAACTTTTCACTCAATTATATATCTTGGCAATCATTTCATATCAGTATGCACATAATTGTTAAAAACAGATCACAGTATTCTGTTGTACGGCTATATTATTAAATTCCTTATTCAAATTAGGAACAAATTTTTAAAATATAAATGAAAGTAAATAATTTTAAAGATTCCTATGGTATCCTCTGGGTTCTATAAAACCAGGCATTAGTGTAGGTGTACATTTTGGGGTTCTAGATCAGAGGAGTTGCAATGTGAGTCAACAATTCGATGTGATCAATAAAATGGGATCTTAGGCTGCTTAAATTCAGAACAACCTAGGAAGACTTACGTTAATTAACACATTAAAGACTAATTTAGGAGCAAATTTTAAAAATTTACCCAAAATCTACAATAATCAAGATAGCATGTACTGGTATAAGGATCAACAAACGGATCAGTGGAATATAAATAATAAAGAGCCTAAAATCAACCTATACTTATTCAGTCATTTGATTTTCACTAAAGGCATCAAAGCAATACAATGGGAGAAAGGAAAGAGATATTAACAAACGGTGTTGGAATAACCGAATATCCATTTGAAAAAATAAAATTAATCTTGGTCCCTACTTCACCTTGTACACACAAAATAACTCTAGGTGGAAAAGACCTAAACATAAATGCTAAAACCATAATTCTTCCAGTGAAAACATACGAGAATACATCTTCATGACTGGAGCATAGACAAAGATTTCTCAATTCACAGAAAGCAACATAACGGTAGAAGAAAAATTTGATAAATTAAGACTTCATAAAAGTGTAAAATTTCAGTTCATCAGATGACACATTAAGAAAACGAAGAGACAAGTCAGACTAGAAGAAAATTTAAAACATATCTGACAAAGGACGGTAATCCAGAATATATAAAGAACTACAACTAATTAATAAAAAGACAACCCAATTAAAAATATAGTGTTAGGGTAGAACAGTTTCAGTGTATTTAACTTGCTATCAAGTGGCTATGTGGCCTCCATATGTGATGGTAATATAACAAAGGCTCCGCTTTGGTCTCTGTTGCTGGAGAATCTGATATTAAATAGGAATAGAAGCCACATCAGCCTTAGTGAGAGAACGGAAATGGTAAAGATGGATTTGGTGGTGCCTTGACCTTCTCCTGACAGCTTTTATGAGATAAAAACCATCCTTCCTGTATTTAGGAATGAGGCTCTGCCTATATTATATTCTCTGTGAATGCCTATGGCCCTGTCATGATACTTGCAAATAAGGTCCATTTTGCATCCACTGAGTGTTATCACAAAGCCTCTTTCAAGCCACTTGCTGTTTTTCTGAAACATTTTTGCACCTATGAATGGTAAGGGTCTGTGCAGATAGACTCCTGAACTTAAGGTGTATAACACTTTGTAGGGGTACTTCAGGTCAATGGATGTTTTGATCAATTATAGAACATCTGCATCATTCCAGAAAAAGAAATAGACAAAAGAAAAAACCCACATCCCATACCCCTTATTCCTCCCTCTCATTAACAATAATATTGCAATCTATGCATTTTTTAATTCCCTTATCCCCCCTATTATTTATTTATTTATTGTCCTTATATATATATTTTTTGGTACTTATCTGTCCATACTGTGTATAAAGGGAGCATTAGACACAAGGTTTTCATAATCACACGGTCACAAAGTAAAAGCTATATAGTTATACAATTGTGTTCAAGAATCAAGGGTACTGGAATGTAGTTCAACAGTTTCCAGTACTCCCTGCTACACTGGTTCTCTCTTGATACTAGTCCACTCCACTTTCACAGCTTAAATTCTGTCAAAGACCTTCTTTTTTCAACTCTGCCTATATTCAATACTATTATATGGGAAAATTTTGCTGCATACAAAACTTGATGCTATGCCAAGATGTATAGTCTTTATTTTTTTAACTTTCCATTTTTTAAATTTATTTTTTATTAAATTATTTTATTTTTTGAAATACCAAAAAACACCAAACAAACACAAACATTCCTATTTTGATCATTCCATTCTACATATATAATCAGTAATTCACAATATCATCACTTAGTTGCATATTCATCATCATGATAATTTCTTGGAACATTTGCATCTCTTCAGAAAAAGAAATAAAACAAAAACAGAAAAAAAATTTATACATATCATACCCCTTACCCCTCCCTGTCATTGATGACTAGCATTTCAAACTAAATTTATTTTAACATTTGTTCCCCCTATTCTTTATTCTTATTCCATCTGTCCTACTCGTCTGTTGACAAGGTAGATAAAAGGAGCATCAGACACAAGGTTTTCACAATCACACAGTCACATTGTGAAAGCTATATCATTATATAATCATCTTCAAGAACCATAGCTACTGGAACACAGCTCTACATTTTCAGGCAGTTCCCTCCAGCCTCTCTGTTACATCTTGAATAACAAGGTAATATTTACTTAATGCATAAGAATAACCTGCAGGTTAACCTCTCTACTCTGTTCGGAATCTCTCAGCCATTGACGCTTTGCCTCATTTCACTCTTCCCCCGTTTGGTCAAGAAGGTTTTCTCAATCCCTTGATGCTGAGTCTCAGCTCATTCTAGGATTTCTGTTCCGCATTGCCAGGAAGGTCCGCACCCCTGGGAGTCATGTCCCAGGTAGACAGGGGGAGGGTGGTGGTTTGCTTGTTGTGTTGGCTGGAGACAGAGGCCACACCTGAGCAACAAAAGATGTTCTCTTTGGGGGTGACTCTTAGGCCTGATTTTAAGTAGGCTTAACCTATCCTTTGTGGGGTTAAGTTTCATATGAACAAACTCTAAGACTGGGGGGTTCAGCCTATAGCTTTGATTGTCCACACTGCTTGTTGAGAATATCAAGAATTCAACTTGGGGAAGTTGAATTTTCTCTCATTCTCACCATTCCCTGACGGGGACTTTGCAAATACATTTTTATTCACTGTTCAAATCACTCTTGGATTTATTGGGGCATCCCTCTGGACAAACCAACAAAATCTCATGTCCTACTCAAGGTTCCATGTAGTTATGGTGTTCAATTAAGCTGTCTACGTAAGTTATATTAGGAAATACACTAGTCAAAATACAAATTTTGTACCAAATAAACATTTTTTGCTTTAGTCTCACACATAAGTTGAAATTTTAAAATATCAATTACCATCTATTTTCAGCACCCTGCAGTAATGACATTCTTTTGTTCTTCCTCATGCAAAAACATTTTAAAAATTTGTACATTTAGTCACTATCATTATACACTCTACACATTCCTAGATTATACCATCTCAATCTTTATCATCTTTCTTTCTGATTTCATTTGTGCCCCCAGTCCTCCACCCTCTATCATTCTCACATTCAGCTTCATTCAGTGTTTTAACATAATTGTATTACAGTTAGGTAGTATTGTGCTGTCCATTTCTGAATTTTTACATTCAGTCCTGTTGTACAATCTGTATCCCTTTAGCTCCAATTACCCAATATCTTACCCTATTTCTATCTCCTGATGGTCTCTGTTACCAAAGAAATTCTCCAAGTTTATTCACTAATGTCAGTTCATATCAGTGAGACCATACAGTATTTGTCCTTTGGTTTCTGGCTAATCTCACTCAGCATAATGTCCTTAAGGTCCATCCATGTTGTTACACACTTCATAATTTTATTCGGTCATATAGCTACATAATATTTCATCGCTTATGTATATACCACAGTTTGTTTAGCCACTTGTCTGTTGATGGGCATTTTGGCTGTTTCCATCTCTTGGCAATTGTAAATAATGCTGCTATAAACATTGGTATGCAAATGTCCATTTGTGTCCTTGCCCTCATATCCTCTGAGTAGATACATAGCAATGGTATTGCCAGGTCATATGGCAATTCTAGTTTTAGCTTTTCGAGGAACCACCAAACTGCCTTCCACAGCAGTTGTACCACCTGACATTCCTACCAACAGTGGATAAGTGTGCCTCTTTCTCCACATCGTCTCCAGCACTTGTCATTTTCTGTCTTATTGATAATGGCCATTCTGGTGGGTGTGAGATGATATCTCATTGTGCTTTTGATTTGCATTTCTCTAATACCCAGGGAAGTTGAGCATCTTTTCATATGCCTTTTGGCCGTTTGCACTTCCTCTTCTGAGAAGTGTCTGGTCAAGTCTTTTGCCCATTTTGTAATTGGGTTGGTTGTCTTTTTGTTATTGAGTTGAACAATCTCTTTATAAATTCTGGATACTAGACCTTAATCTGATATGCTGTTTCCAAATATTGTCTCCCGTTGGGTAGGCTGTCTTTTTACTTTCTTGATGAAGTTCTTTGATGCGCAAAAGTGCTTAATTTTGAGGAGTTTCCATTTATTTATTTCTTCAAAGCTCTTGCTTTGGGTGTAAGGTCTAGAAAACCACCTCCAAGTATAAGATTTATAAGCTATTTTTCTACATTTTCTTCTAACAGTTTTATGGTCTCAGATCTACTGTTTAGGCCTTTGATCCATTTTGAGTTAACTTTCGTATAGGGTGTAAGATATGGGTCCTCTTTCATTCTTTTGCATATGGATATCCAGTTCTCTGGGCACCATTTACTGAAGAGATTGTTCTGTGCCAGGTGAGTTGGCTTGACTGCCTTATCAAAGATCAATTGTCCATAGATGAGAGGGCCTATATCTGAACACTATTCAATTTCATTGGTCAATATATCTATCTTTATGCCAGTACCATGCTATTTGATCACTGTGGCTTCATAGTACGCCTTAAAGTCAGGTATGTGAGACCCCCGACTTCATTTTTTTTCCCTCAGGATACTTTTAGCTATTTGGGGCACCCTGCCCTTCCAGATAAAGTTGGTTATTGGTTTTTCTATTTCTGAAAAGTAAGTTGTTGGGGTTTTGATTGGTATTGCATTGAATCTATCAATCAATTTAGGTAGAACTGACAACTTAACTATATTTAGTCTTCCAATCCATGAACACGGTATGCCCTTCCATTTATTTAGGTCTTCTGTGATTTCTTTTAGCAATTTCTTGTAGTTTTCTTTGTATAGGTCTTTTGTCTCTTCAGTTAAATTTATTCCTAAATATTTTATTCTTTTGGTTACAATTGTAAATGGAATTCTTTTCTTCATTTCCCCCTCAGATTGTTCATTACTAATGTATAGAAACACTACAGATTTTTGAGTGTTGATCTTGTAACCTGCCACTTTGCTGTACTCATTTATTAGCTCTAGTAGTTTTGCTGTGGATTTTCCAGGGTTTTCGACATATAGTATCATATCATCTGCAAACAGTGATAGTTTTACTTCTTCCTTTCCAATTTTGATGACTTGTGTTTCTTTTTCTTGTCTAATTTCTCTGGCTAGAATTCCAACACAATGTTGAATAACAATGGTGATAGTGGACATCCTTGTCTTGTTCCTGATCTTAAGGGGAGAGTTTTCAGTTTTACCCCATTGAGGATGATGTTAGCTGTGGGTTTTCATACATTCCCTTTATCATGTTGAGGAAGTTCCCTTCTATTCCTATCCTTTGAAGTGTTTTCAACATGAAAGAATGTTTAAGTTCATCAAATGCCCTTTCTGCATGAATGGAGATATCATGTGTTTTTTCTGCTTTGATTTGTTGATATGGTATATATTACATTAATAGATTTTCTTATGTTGAACCATCCTTGCATACCTGGGATGCATCCTAATTGATCATGGTGTATAATTCTTTTAATGTGTTGCTGGATTTGATTTGCAATAATTCTGTTGAGGATTTTTGCATCTATATTCATTAGAGAGATTGGTCTGTAATTTTCCTTTCTTGTAATATCTTCATCTGGCTTTGGAATGAGGGTGATGTTGGCTTTGTAGAATGAGTTAAGTAGCATTTCCTCCTCATCAATTTTTTTGAAGAGTTTGCACAGGATTGGTACTAATTCTTTCTGAATGTTTGGTAGAATTAACGTGTTGCCATCTGGTCCTGGACTTTTCTTTTTGGGGAGCTTCTTAAGGACTGATTCAATTTCTTTACGTGTGATTGGTTTGTTGAGGTCATCTATTTCTTCTCGAGTCAAAGTTGGTTGTTCATTTCTTTCTAGGAAGTTGTCCATTTCATCTACATTGTCTAGCTTATTAGCATAGAGTTGTTAACAGTATCATCTCATTACCTCCTTTATTTCTGCAGGATCAGTGGTTATGTCCCCTCTTCCATTTCTGATTTTATTTATTTGCAACTTCTCTCTTCTTTTTGTCAACCTTGCTAAGGGTCCATCCATCTTCCTGGTTTTCTCAGAGAACCAATTTCTGGTTTTGTTGCATTTCTCGATTGCTTTCACGTTCTCAGTTTCATTAATTTCTGCTCTAATTTTCATTATTTCTTTCCTTATGCTAGCTTTGGGATTAGTTTGCTGTTCTTTCTCTAGTTCTTCCAAATGAACAGTTAATTCCTCAACTTTTGCTCTGTCTTCTTTTTTGATATAGGCATTTAAGACAATAAATTTTCCTCTTAGCACTGCCTTTGCTGCATCCCATAAATTTTGAAATGTTGTGTTTTCATTTTCATTTGCCTTGAGATATTTACTGATTCTCCTATAACTTCTTCCTTGACCCACTGGTTGTTTAAGAGTGTGCTGTTGAGCCTCCATCTATTTGTGAATTTTCTGGCACTCTGCCTATTATTGATTTTCAACTTCATTCCTTTATGAAAGCATTTTGTATGGTTTCAGTCTTTTAAAATTTATTGAGACCTGCTTTGTGACCCAGCATATGGTCTATTCTTGAGAATGATCCATGAGCACTTGAGAAAAAACTGTATCCTGCTATTGCGGGGTGTAATGTTCTGTAAATCTGTTAAGTTTAGTTCGTTTATTATTTAAATTATCTGTTTCTTTATTCATCTTCTGTCTAGACGTTCTGTACAATGATGAGAGCAGGGAACTGAAGTCTCCAACTATTACGGTAGATATGTCTATTTCTCTTTTCAGTGTTTGCCTCATATTTTGGAGCACTCTGGCTCAATGCATAAATATTTATAATTGTATGTCTTCATGTTGAATTGTTCCTTTTATTAATATATAGTGTCCCTCTTTGTCTCTTTTAATTGTTTTACATTTGAAGTCTAATTTGTTGGATATTAGTATAGGAACTCCTGCTCTTTTCTGATTGTTATTTTCATGAAATATCTTTTCCCAACCTTTCATTTTCAACCTATGTTTATCCTTGGGTCTAAAATTTGTCTCTTGTCGACAGTGTGTAGGTGGGTCCTATTTTTTTAGTCCATTCTGCCAATCTATGTCTTCAGATTGTGGAATTTAATCCTTCAACATTTAGTGTTATTACTGTGAGGGCAAGTACTGTCTTCCACCATTTTGCCTTTTGGATTTTATGTCATATCTAATTTTTCTTCTTTTTACCTTTACTGATAGTCTTCATTTCTACACTCTTCTCCACACCTCTCTCTCCTGTCTTTTCCTAGCTGTCTCTAGTGCTCCCTTCTTGCAGAGCTGGTCTCTTGGTCACAAATTCTCTCAGTGATTTCTTTGTCTGAAGATGTTTTAATTTCCCCCTCATTTGGACAATTTTGCTGGATATAGAATTCTTGGTTGCCAGGTTTCCTCTTCAGTAACTTAAATATATCATCCCACTCTCTTCTCGCCTCCATGGTTTCTGCTGAGAAATCTACGCATAGTCTTATTGGGCTTCCCTTGTAAGTGATGGATTGCTTTTCTCTTTGCTGCTTTCAAGATTCTCTTTCTCTTTGACATCTGACATTCTGATTAGTAAGTGTCTTGGTGTATGTCTATTTGGATGTTTTCTGTTTCGGGTACATTGCACTTTTTGGATTTGTAGTTTTAAGTCTTTCATAAGAGTTAAGAAATTTTCAGTGATAATTTTGTCCATTAGTTTTCCTCCTACTTTTTCCTTCTTCTTCTGGGACCCCAACAACATGTAAATTTGTGCACTTCATGTTGTCATTCAATTCCTTGAGTCCTCGCTCATATTTTTCCATTCTTTTCCCTATATTTTCTTTTGTTTGTCAGATTTCAGATGTCCTGTCCTCCAATTCACCAATCCTATCTTCTGGCTCTTGAAATCTAACACTGTAAATTTCCATTGTTTTTTTCATCTCTTCTACTGTGCCTTTCATTCCCATAATTCTGTGCTTTGTTTTTTTCAGAATTTCGATTTCTTTTTTTGTTCATCCTTTGCCTTCTTTATGTCCTCCCTCAATTTGTTGATTTGATTTTTGATGAAATTTTCCATGTCTGTTTGAACATCTGAATTGTTTCAACTCCTGTATCTCATTTGAACTTTTGCTTTGTTCCTTTGACTGGGCCATATCTTCAATTTTCCTAGTATGATTTGTTACTTTTTGCTGGCTAGACATTTAATTTCCTTAATTAATTAGTTTGTTCTGGAGATTGTTTTCACCTTTTTTACCTAGGATTTTCTTTTTGGATGACTTTCTTTTCTATCTGTTCTTTGACATTCAGCTCAGCTTATTCTAGACCTCTAGCATAGGGCTTGTTTAAGAGATCAAAGTTCTTGTTTTCTTGCCCTGTCTGTATGGTGCCTTTTTTTTCACCCTTAGGAGGGTCTACTTA
The DNA here is from genome assembly GCA_004026745.1 of Myrmecophaga tridactyla. Classification (NCBI taxonomy): domain Eukaryota; kingdom Metazoa; phylum Chordata; class Mammalia; order Pilosa; family Myrmecophagidae; genus Myrmecophaga; species Myrmecophaga tridactyla. Next base: position 8,400 of record PVIY010033860.1, on the reverse strand, counting down.
GGTATTATAGACTTCAGTCAGATTTTCCCAGACCAAACTGGCCTCCTCTTAGGAGGAAAGAGTCACCTGTGTCAGCATTCCCTGAGGGTGAGACCCAGCAGGTTGAAAGACTTTCCTATGAAGCCTCTAGACTCTATGCTTTTCCTCTCCTGCCCAATATGTGGTACTTGTCTGCCTGAAGGTCCCAGAAGCATAAGGTGAAGTGGTACTTCTAACTTCAGCAGACTCTCCCCCCTGGGGGTGTGGTTGAGACAGAGGAAAAGTTGTAGGCTGGCTTTAATTGCTTCAGTTTCCCAGACCCTGGGGTCTAAATTTTTTGAGGGAGGGATTCCACCTGAGCTGGGCCCCAGCCCTCTACTGTGGAAGGCACAGCCTCCAGACAAGCTCTCAGACAAGCTTAATTCCACCCTTGCCTGGAGCAGTTGGAGCCTGAGAAGACTTGCAGTTGTATCCAAAGAGCAGTGAAGCCATAGAAACACAGCCGTAAAAAAGAAAAGGAAAAAACAACCTTTTCAGAGCAGGACCCATTTCTTGAGTTTGCCAATAAAGAGCTAACGTTGGTACACTGCTCTGTGTATCGCCAGGTCCTATGCGCCCCTTCCTTCCTTTAGGGCCCAGACTCTTTCAAGTATTTTGTCTGTCTGAGCAAAAACAAAAACAAAAAAACAAACAAAAAAAAACCTCTCTCTTTTTTTTTTGTCTTTTTCTGTCAGCCCTGTACCCTCTGTGATGTGGCAAAAACCAGCTACCTCAGCTTTTACTGCTGAACTGGGGGCCTATCTTTAGTTGTCAGAATTTGTTAATTAATTGCACAGATTGGAGCTTGGTTGAGCTCAGCCCCTTTTTGCTAGTAAAGTCTCTTTTCTTTCCCCTTTGGGAACCAGCCTTTGGGGGAGCGGTACCACTTCCTGCAGCTTGGGGACTCCTGGTTCTGGGTGGGATGGCAGCTGGTCCAGCTTGTCCAGACTGGTGTATGCTGTGTGCTCGGTCACTGATGTGGCCCCAACAGTTGTTCTGTACTGTTCCTGGCTATTTACCAGATGCTCTGGAGGATGAACTAAATCCCATACCTCACTAAACCACCATCTTGGCTCGCTTTCCCCCCTCAGATTCACCCATTCCAGAGTATGTTGAACAGATAATTTAAAAAGTACTGGTGGGAAAAAAAAAAAAGTACTGGTGGGCAGCCACAGTGGCTCAGTAGGCAGAATTATTGCCTGCCATGCCAGAGACCTGGGTTCAATTCCTGATGCCTGCTCATGAAAAAAAAAAAAATACTGGCGAAGTCCCTTGAGGGATGGAAGAATAAATACTGAACTATCAAATTTTACCACTGGGGAAACCCCTGATACTATCTCAAATATTAGGGACTCCGAAGTCAATGTGTCAAGCCCTTGATCTTGAGGCTTGCTCTTTTGAAGCTTATTTATGTAGTGGAGAAGTTAAACCTACCTGTAGTTACGCCTAAGAGTTACTTATGGAGGACCTCTTTTGTTGCTCAGAAGTGGCCTCTCTCTCTCTAAGCCCAACTCTGCAAGTAAAATCATTACCCTCCCCACCACATGGGACATGACATCCAGGGGTGAAAGTCTTCCTGGCAACACAGGATATGACTTCCAGGGATAAGTCTGGCTTTGACACCATGGGATCGACAATGCCTTCCTGGCCAAAAGGGGGAAAAAGTTGTAACAAAATAAGGTATCAGTGGCTGAGAGAGTACATATAGAGTTAAGAAGCTATTCTGGAGGCTACTCTCTGGAAGCTTCAGCTAAATATTATTTACCATAGTTTATCAAACCCCAACCAAAACCATTCCAGCCAACTCTAAAGAACACCTAGGGCTCAATCTGAGAGTCTACAAAGGTTCCATGCATTATGATTACTTTCCAGAAACCTACAACCTCCAGATGGGTTCCTACACCAGATAAGTCCTAAAAAAACCCAGAGGGTCCAGTTTCTCCAGAACATCAACTAGTTCTATCCTACTATCCCACATTATTGGCAGCCCTTTTCAACATGAAAAAGTTAGAATGTTCATAGCTGAAATACCTCTAAAGGCTGGGAGAAAGATCAAAGGAGAAAGACAAGTTATAATAGAGAAGACAGGATTTAACAAATATGTATGACTGCTGAATCATTATATTGATATTTCTTTTAGTCTTCAGCATCTTGGAGCAGCTAGAAAGAAAAACCTAAAGTTGTGGAACTATAAACTATAAACCACACTAAGCTCTGAAATCTGCTCTATACTACTCATTTTAATATACTTTGAAATTTATCACTTTTTGTACATGTCATATTTCATAATAAAAAATGTTTAAAAAATGCAACATGCTTTCCTGATGAAGACTTCAAAGGATAGGAACAGAAGAGCTCTTACTCAACACGATAAAGGGAATATACGAAAAACCCACAGATAACATCATACTCAATGGGGAAGGACTGAAAACTTTGTCTCTAACATCTAGAATATGACAAGGATGCTCAATATCACCACTGTTATTCAAAATTGTGCTGGATATTCTAGCTAAAGCAATTATACAAGAGAAAATAAATAGAAGGCAAACAAACTGGAAAGGAAGAAGTAAAACTTTCACTATTTGCAGATGACATGATACTAATACATCAAAAATCCTGAAAAATCTACAGCAAAGCTACTGTGGCTAATAAATGAGTACTGCAAAGTGTTAGGGTATAAATCAATACCCCAAAAATCAGTAGTGTTTCTATACAACAGTGTGTTGCTCTGAAACTGTTATGTACCCCAGAAAAGCCATGTTCTTCTAATCTTAATCCAATCTTGTGTAGGCATATCTATTATGGAGTGGGTCTTTTGATTAGGTTGCTTCCATGGAGCTGTGACTCACCCAACTGTGAGTGGGAACTTTTGATTAGGTGGAAGTGTGACCTTGCCCATTCAAGATGGGTCTTAATTAGCTTACTGGAGTCCATTAAGATGGGAATATTTTAAAGAAAGCGCGGACATAGATATTTGGAGATGCTTAGAGAACCAACATGGAGAGTAGAGAAATGAAACCAAGACACAGATGTCTGAAGATGCAGAAGGAGCTGAGAGAGCCATTTGAATCCCGAAGCCAGGAGAGAAGGAGAGCAGATATCACCATGTGCCTTCCCATGTGAAAGAGAAACCCTGGAATCAGCCTTTCTTGAGAGAAACTATCCGCTTGTTAGTGCCTTAATTTGAACATTTTCACTGCCTTAGAATTATAACCTGTAACTTCATAAATCCCCTTTTAAAAAGCCAATCAATTTCTGGTATATTGCATTTCAGCACCTTTAGCAACTGAAACAACTAGTTACAAGCAATCTGAGGAGGAAATCAAGAAAAAAGTTCCATTTACAATAGGAACCAAAAGAATCAAATATTTAGGGATAAATATATATAAGGCCTTAAAGGACCTATACACAGAAAACTACAAGAAATTGCTTAAAGAAATCAAAGAAGACCTTAATAAATGGAGGGACATACTGTGTTCATGGATTGGAAGATTAAATATAGTTAAGATGTCAATCCTACCCCAACTGATTTATAGATTCAATACAATACCAATTTAAACTACAACAACTTAGTTTGCAGAAACAGAAAAAACAATAACCAAATTTATTTGGAAGGGTAGGGTGCCCTGAAGAGCTAAAAATATACTGAGAAAGAGGAATGAAGGGGAAGTCTTACACCCTGTCTTTAAAACATATTACAAAGCTACAGTGGTCAAAAAAGTACGGTATTGGCATAAAGACAGATTTAAGAAAAAGGCAAAACATTTTAACAGAAATTTCATAAAAGACAGATGAATAAGCATATAAGAAAATGCTCATCATCATTAGTCAAAAAAATGCTAATTTAAACGACAATGGGATACTACTACTACTACTACTGCCACAACTATACACACACACAAGCACACACAAATGGTAAAATTAAGTTGACAGAGAACACCAAATGTTGGCAAGGATGTTGAACAACTAAAACTCTTATATGTTGATGGTGGGAGAAGGACTGAGAGCAGTCCCAGTACTTCCATTTCTAGGTACCAACAAAAAGAAATGAAAATACATGTTTACCAATAGATTTGTACAAGAATGTTTGCAACAACTTTATTCACAACAGTCTCAAACTTGAAAGAACTCAAGAGTCCAGCAATAGGAAAGCAGATAAACTGTGGTATACTAATATAATGGAACACTACTCAGTATTAAAAAGGAACCACGAATACATGTAACAACATGGATGAATTTCAAAGCACTGTGCCAGATGACGAAAGCCTGATACAAAAGACTGCAATACTGCATGATTCCATTTTCTATAAGCTCAAGAACAGGCAAAGCTAACCTATGATGGGAAAAATATATCAAAATAGCGGTTGCCTCTAGGGGGATGGTGGTGGGAACTGGCTGGGAAAGGGCAGGAGATAACTTCCTGGGGTGATGGTAAGATTCATTTCAACAGGGGTTCAAACACAGAACTCAGCAAACATATACTTAAAATTTGTTCATTTCATTTTATATAAATTTTGTATCAAAAGAAGAAACTAAACAAAAATGAACTCTAGAAAATGATACACTTGGGGGGAACTGTATTGCTATCTACAATTTTCTCTGAAATGCATAAAAAAGATGGATGGATGGGCTGACGATCAACAGATGGAAGGCTGGCTGACTAACATGTTACTGATAAAAATCTAGATGTTTGGTATAGAGAACTGACTCTAAAATTCTTTCAATTTTGTGGCATGTTTGAAAATTTTCACAATAAAATGTTGGGGAAAAAAATGAAAATGGTTATCAGCAACACTAGTGCTTGGGAGAGGACAGACTCACCTTATCTTTGTAAGTATCAGGTAGTGACTTGGCTGTCTCTGTGTCTCCAGGAAGATTGATATAAAATCCCAGGATGTCTCCCTGTCCATAGCCAGAAGAGTAATGCTTGCCAATGGACTGGTGGAACTTGGTTCCTTTTTTGCTCCGCCAAGAATAGCTAAATTTATCATAACCTAAAGGAGCTTGAAGGTTGCCTGTCCCAAGAAAAGGACATACAGGAAGTCAGAAGCACTCTGTGCTGCTAAAGGAAAAGATATTACTCCTTTTTAGTTTTTGCCAATTTTGTAAAATTGCTAACAAACCTTCTCACAAGCAAATGATTCATACAAAAAAAAAAAAAATTCCTAGGGAACTGCAAACTGACCAAACCCTCAGGAACTAATTTTTCTGCCCACAATCCTATAAGCTTAAAATTCTTCCCCCACTCATCCCAAAACCTTAAGCTTTAGCCAGATGGCCTATCCTTCTCCCTGCTGTAATGTGAGAGTTATGGCCCCAGCTTACCTAAGGGCTGGGACCAACCCAGTCTGGCAGCAGTGTCTGGTGGCATCTCATCCACAGTGATTTCAAAGTACCAGGCACCTTTCCGCACCCCATGAGATGCCCGCACCATGGAGTAGCCCTTTTCTCCAACCACTGTCAGTCGGTCATCAGAGATCTTTAACTGTGGAGCTGCAGTGACGGAGATTAAAACAGAACCCTGCAACTTATTTGAGATAGAGAGAACTGGCACAAAAACATGATCCCTTAGACTAAAGTAAACAAAATAAAAATCAGAAATATTAGGACAGGAGATTAAAAATCTCAACATAAGATATAGACAAAGGAGAAAGGAAGAAAGCCATTATATAATCCAGTTTTTATTAAATGTGATGATTTAAGATGGCACATTTAAAATATTTATATTGTACATTCCCTATAACAACCAGTTGTAATATATTTGGATCCTGATTTGAAGTAACCATTTTAAAAAAGATTTAACTTTTTAAACAATTTCAGACTTTCAAAATATAGTACAGAGTTCTCACATATCCTTCACTCAATTTCTCCAAATGCTATCATCTATAGCCATAATACAATGATCAAAATCAGAAAATACTGATACAATACTATTAAGTAATCTAAAGACCATATGCAAATTAAGCCAGTTAGCCAAATAATAATCTTTTCCTGGGCAAGGATCCAATCTAAGACTCCACACAGTATTTCATTGCCACGTCTCCTTAGTCTCCTCCACTCTGGAACAGTTTCTCAGCTTTTCCTTGTCTTCTGTGACCTTGACACTTTGAGAAGTATCAGTCTCTCAGTTCACAGAATGTCCCTCAAGTAGGTTTGTCTGATGTTTCCTCCTGTTTTAAGTCCAGGTTATGCTTTTTTGGCAAGAATACCACTGAAAAAAATTGGGTAGATTTAAATACGGGTGATCAATGAGAGGGAGAGGTAAATGGAATGGGATGCATGAGTTTTTTCTTTTTTTTCTTTTTCTGGAGTGATACAAATGTTCTAAAAATGATCATGGTGATGAATACACAACTATGTGACAATATTGTGAGCCACTGATTGTACACCATGTGTGGACTGCATGTGTGTGAAGATTTCTCAAAAAAATGTATTTTTAAAAAGAATACCACTGGGCAGGCCACAGTGGCTCAGCAGGCAAGAATGCTTGCCTGCCATGCCAGAGGACCTGGGTTTGATTCCCGGTGCCCGCCCATGTTAAAAAAAAAAAAAATACATAAAAAGAATACCACTGAAGTAACATTGCTTCATCCAGTGCACCACTGTCAGGAGGTACATGATATCAAAATGGTGATTTAACTTTGGTTACCTGGTAAAGGTGGCAGCTGCCAGATCTCTCCACTGTAAAATTACTATTTTTCGCTTTGTAGCTAACAAAAATCATGTCAGGAGAGATAAAGATATTTGATTATGGACTGAATTGAGATGACAGTAAGGAATTATCTATTTTGTTAAGTGTGATATAGCACTGTGGTTATAAGAGAAAAAAAACATATTTTTAGATATGCATACTGAAGTATACGAGATTTACTTTAAAATAATTCAGAAAAAGAGAGACAAAGAAATGAGACTAAGAAATAAAGGTAAGGATAAAGCAAATGTGGCAAACTTGATAATTGTTAAATCTGACTGAAAAAGTTCATGGATTCAATGTACTCATCATCTCTCTATTTTTGTGTAAGATCCAAATGTTACTTTTACTATAAGGCCATTTTGTGAGATAAGGAAAAATGCCAAATATCTCTGATCCCATTAAGCCTTAATGAGGAAAAAGCATTTAAATAGTGTCTGTAAATATTCTGAGGTTGCCCACTTACACTGGAAGCACAGAATTTAAATTAATTAGTTTCTGTAAAGGTCTTTGTCATTTTACAACTCATAGTCATCACCTCAGTTGGGTAGATGGGAGAAGCCCATTATGTGGCTCTTCAAGATCACAAGGCAGAGCCTGAATGAAACCTAGCCTATACTCTTTCCACTGCACCACAACGACCCTTGAATTAGGCAGATACGGTGACAGCCTTGGCAGTCCAGTGCCTCACAGATGGAACAGTATAAAAAGTCATTCGCATCAAAGGCTGACCCAGCACTAAGACTAGGCTTTGAAATATCCTTCTTTGCTAAACAGAAACCAGGCTCTAGAAAAACGGCTAATTCTAGGGTGCAGCAGTACAAGCACAAGATAATCCTGGAACATAAAAAAATGGGCACAGTCAAAATGACAGAAAAGCCAGCCTGAAGGCTGTGTGAATCAATCATAACCCAATGAATAAAAGAGGAACTCATGATGAATAGGAGATTAAAGGGATGAGTTCTTCACAAAATACTTAATTACAGAGGGAAAAAGAGAAACTTTACAGTGACTAAGGCTGGCAGACACCATCTTAGTTAAGTAATTAAAAAAGAATATCATCATGATTTAAAATTGAAATCTATCACCTGACAGGATGCAAAATGATTAGAACAAAGCATCGCTTCTGTGAGATTCCGGTCAAAAATGTAGCTTAAATCAAATCATGAGGAACCAACAGACAAACCCAAACTGAGGAATATTCTATAAGATAACTGGCCTACAAGCCCTTGATCTTGAGGCTTACTCTTGTGAAGCTTCTGTAGGTAGCAGAGAACCTTAGCCTACTTATAGGTATGCCCAAGAGTCACCTCTAGAGGAACAAAAAGACAAATATTATCATGCCTCAATCATATGGACTAACTATATGTGCTGGTTTGAAAGGAAGTATGCCCCCTAAGAAAAGCCATGTTTTAATATAAATCCCATTTCATAAAGGTAGAATAATCTCTATTCAATACCGTATGTTTGAAACTGTGATTGGATCATCTCGCTGGTTGATGTGATTTAGTTAAGAATGGTTGTTAAACTGGATTAGGGGATGACATGTCTCCACCCATTTGAGTGGGTCTTGATTAGTTTCTGAAGTCCTATAAAAGAGGAAACATTTTGGAGAAAGAGATTCAGAGAGAGTGACACTACGAAGCAGAGAGTCCACGAGCCAGCAACCTTTGGAGATGAAGAAGGAAAAC